>CP092883.1:3658029-3909860 GCA_030710605.1 Cordylochernes scorpioides | reverse complement strand
ACAAAACGAGTAGTTATAAACATCGTTTGAATCCCTAAGAAAAACTTGGATATACATTAATTACATAAATATAGAGATTATTTAGAGCATATATTCTAAATACATAGTGTGTGAATGTTTTTATATATTGGGAGTACAAATAAGTTCGTGCGATTTTGATAAAGATGGCGCTATAAGTTTATTACTCATTGTTTAAAATAAAAACATAAAGCCTCCAGGGAAAAGTTTCTTTTAAAAGAAACTTTTCCCTCGAGGCTTTATGTTTTTATTTTAATATTAATTCAAGGGATTATTTTATCGAATTGTGAACTCCATTGTTTCATCTGGCAAGAAAAAGCTGCTGAGAGTAATCGTAGTTTATGGTGACCATGCTCTAGCTTAAAGAACGTGTCAGAAGTGGTTTTCACGGTTTAAAAGTGTCAATTTTGATTTGGAAGATGAAGAAAGACCAGGAACGCCACCAAAGTTTGAGGATGAAGAATTAAGAGGCAAGGCTTGATGAAGATTCAACACAAACGCAAAAGGAACTCGCAAAAACACTTAGTCACTCAACCAGCCATTTTTAATCGCATAAAAGAAATGGGAATGATCCGAAAGGTAGAAAATTGGGTGCCTTATGAACTGAAGCCAAGAGAAAAAAACCCATGCCTCATTATCGATGGTCAAGTCGAAAAGTCATGGCAAGAAAATTATGCTGTGCAACCAGCTAGGAGTGATATATTATGAGCTGCTACAACCAAACGAAAGGATCACAGGGGATGTCTACTGAAGACAATTGATGTGTTTGAACCGAGCATTGCAAGAAAAACGGCTGCAATATGCCAACAGACACGACAAAGTGATAATAGATTATGAATAAATATGATAAAGATCGCCCACATGCTGCAGCACCCGTTAAAACGTACTTAGAAACGCTCAAATGGGAAGTCCTACCCCACCCACTATATAGCCCAGATATTGCTCCTTCCGATTATTATCTCTTTCTCTTCCAATCAATTCAACATGACCTGGCTGGCCAGCACTTTTTCAATTATGATGAAGTCAAAAAATGGATCAATGAATGGATAGCGGCCAAAGAGCCGACCTTTTTCCGCAATGGGATCCGTAAATTGCCAGAAAGATGGGAAAAGGTAGTGGCTAGCGACGAACAATACTTTGAACATTGAATCTAACCAACTTTTCATAATAAAGCTTCAATTTTCGAAAAACGTACAAACTGATATATACTCCCAATATATATATATATGTCATAATTTGCCTAATGCCCAAGAGGTATAATTTATTTTCGCCATAATAAGTATGTTAAAATGTAAATACAAATTCATCCATCTATAAATCTGTACGAAAAAAACGTGGGAGCCAGCGCGCGCGGGCGAATGCTACAGCACGCCGCCGCGTGCGCGCGCTCACTAATGTGGAACGAATTCTTTTTTGAAGCTTACATGTACAACGGTTGCACCCTTCCATTCGATGACGACAGATACGACATATCTATTTTTAAAAAAATAAAAGAAAAAAGAAAAGGTTCAGGTGTTGATATTAAAAATAATGAAAGCATGTCCTGACCAGGAGCACCTGTGCTTTTAAGATGGCAGAACGCCATCTAGTGGAACAGAAATCAACTAAAAATTGATTTAACCTGTTCCCTGATATTTGGCCAACCCAATTTCTTGATAAATCAAGAAAAGCCATACACGAACGCGTTTCGCGCTGTTGGCGCTCGTCAGCGTGGAGCAGGCTGTACCACTGCGACGAAAATATTTTTGGTCTCAGAGGCTTGTTGAGAAACCAAGAAATGGGTAATTAAAGCCAAATTAGAGTAAATACGCTTAAAACACATGAATATATAATTAATACTTATTGGTTTAATATTGATGTGTATTTAAATATTTTGACGATATTTCGTATATATTTCAAATTTTGACTCCAAGTTATGAAAATTTAACATGACCAAAAATTAACTAAATAATTAATATATTAATTTAAAAATACATTTATTTAAATGCACTAAAAACGAAAAATAAAATATTTGATCTTCTTTCTTTGAGCAATTAGATTTATATGAGTATTGCGATTTCACCGCCACTCTGTGTTGTGACGACGATCTAAATTCTATAGAGGTAGTCACTCACCTCTATTCTTGGTCGGCGGGGTTGAAGGTTCAAAGTTAAGGCGTCGTTGTTTATAACACTTTTAAAAATATACGACGAAAACAGGAGGGAAAATTATATTTATTACAATTTAAGCAAATAAGTAAAGTATTATTTAAATATTTACACTAAAAGATATTTATAAAAAGAGAATCGTAGATCAGGGCAAATTCTAGTGTTCGAAAAAGTTGTTTACAAGTTCTACAGTTGTTATTTCCTCATTTTACCGCTGCATCCCCGTGGCCGCTTCCGCCGGCTTCCCATTGGCTGCTTCGGACGTCTTCTTTTCCAACATTTCTCCCACCTTTGAGTTGGCGTCTCGACGACTCAAACATGGGAAGGAAAAGTTCAGTAGATCCAATCGGTTGGGTCTCTTGATGGGCCGTCCGTAACTTGACACAACATTCGGGGTATCAATGTGATGTTGCTCTTGCTGTGAAGTCAAAGGGTCCTCTTCAGTTGTCAATCGAACTTCTTGTGTGGGAGATCGCTCCGTTAGAGGGTCTCGACATCTTATCTCGGGCGTTATCTCTAAATTGTAGAGTTTTTGAATAGGTCGTATTTTATCACCTGATGAAGTTTTCACTTTCGCAACCCTCACAAGTCCGTCTTTTCCTGGATAGAGTTGGATTATTCTGGCTAACGGCCAGTGTAGTCTCTTTAAACTCTCTTGTCCAATGAGTACCATGTCTCCCACCTTGAGTGGTATGGTAGTCTTCAGGCGTCTCGTTTCTTGTCTCAGGAATCCAAAATATTCGATACGAAATCGTTCTCTAAGATCTTCTCGTACACGTTTGATATATTGATATTTGCGGGAGAGGGTTTGGTTATCAATCAGGTCCAGGTCTGGAACGCCAACCTCTCTGACCTCATGTAAGAACAACGAAGGTGTCAATGGAGCGAGATCCTCACTTTCTTCAGTTAGGTAGGTCAGTGGGCGTGTGTTCATCAAGCTTTCGACGTCACACATCACCGTGGAAAGTTCTTCATATCCCAAGGAGGTTTGACCGAGAATCCTAAAGAGCAATTGTTTCATCATTCCAATCAAACGCTCCCACCATCCACCCCACCAAGGAGCACCAGGCGGTATGAATTTCCAGGTGATGTTTTTCAATGTGGGATCACATTTTAATCTCGAAAAATCAATCTTCTTTAAAGCATTAGCCATACCTTTGAAATTAGTCCCATTATCCGAATACACAATCAATGGTCGGCCTCTTCGAGCAATAAATCGGCGGAAAGCTTGGAGGAAGGCTTCCATAGACAAAGATGTCACAAGTTCCAGATGAACTCCTCTATACACTGCACATGTGAAGATGACAATCCATGCTTTCTTCTTATTCTTTAAGATAAGATGTCCAGTTAGATCAACTCCTACTATTTCGAAAACTGCAGCATCTCGTACTCTGTCTTCTGGTAATGATGTTGACTCGACGGTAGCTGGTGTCGCGGTGAATCGTTTACAGCGAATGCATTGATTGATGATCTTCTTGACGGTTTTCCTGGATCTTAGTATCCAATAGTTTTCTCTCAGAATACCGAGGAGAGTTTGTAGACCGGCGTGCCCGTGGGTTTCATGGTTCCACCTGATGAGCAAAGAAACCAAAAAGTGATCTGAGGGCAATAAAATGGGCATTCTAAAATTAGCAAAATCTTCTCTTCTGCAAATTTTAGTTTTTATTCTCAAAATCCCTGAAGAGTCTACTAGCAACTTAAAGCCTTGTAGTTTCTTATCTTCATGCCCTGAAAACGATTCTCTCTGGATAAGTCTTATCAGTATTATTTCTGACTTAGTGATTTCCTCTGTACTGAGATCTTCTGAAATTATCTTTCTTCTATCAATCTTGGCGTTGTTGAAGAATCTGTATATCCAGGCGGTGATTCGTACTATTCTCAAAAAATGGGAATAACGTCCAAATAAATTTTCATTTTCTCTTGTCGTACACAAGGTGTTCAGGATGGTCTTGCGCCTTTCAGAATAAACAATCTCCAAATCAGGGATAATGGTTGATTTGGGCCACTCTTCTTGGGATACCTTTAACCATGCAGGTCCCTCCCACCATCTTGTCTCCTTAAGTGATTCTGCTGAACATCCCCGAGATGGGAGGTCTGCCGGGTTTAATCGGCCTGGTATGTGGCGCCAAGATTCGGGGGAGCTAAGATTATGAATTTCCTTAACACGGTTCATCACAAAGGCTGCCCAGTTGTCTTCCCTTTGGATCCAACAGAGAGCATTGGTCGAATCGGTCCAATAAAATCTTGGAATTTCCTCAAATTCCAGATCTTGTATGACGTTAGCTGCCAAACGAGCTCCAATCAGACAAGCCAAAAGCTCCAATCTTGGGATGGTGAGTTTCTTCAGTGGAGCTACTCGTGTTCGAGCCTGTATCAATTGGATGTCTACTCTATCTTCCTTTTCAATGCGGAGGAAAATACAGGTTGCATAGGCAAACTGACTGGCGTCGCAAAAGATGTGGAGAGTGGTTTTCTCTACATAGGAGTCCTTAAAACAAAGCCATCTAGGAATTTCTATGTTAGGCAAGTGTTTCAGTTTGCTAAACCACTTCCAAAATCTTTGTACTAAACATCCAGGTAGGACTTCGTCCCATGTCAACTTCTGTATCCAAGTTTCCTGTAATATCAGCTTGGGAATTAAAGTCACAGGACAAGCAACTCCTAATGGATCAAATATCTTGCTCGCTATTGAAAGTACTTTTCTCTTGGTGGTTGGTCCAATTAATTCAAAATCTTCCAAACCAATTGTCAGTGTGTCTCTATCAGTATTCCATGTTATTCCTAAAATGTTCACTTCCTTATTCAGTTGGTTCATAAGAGAAAAGTCTGTAACGTTACTCACCCAATCTCGGAGATTGAAACAAGCTGTAGAGAGCAGTTCAGTAGATTCTTTCACGAATTTCTCCGTTTCTTCAACATTCTGAAAACTGGATAAACAATTGTCAACATAAAAGGATGATTTCAACTGTTCAGCTGTGATTTTTAAATGTTCAGGAGCCTTATCTAAGTGGAGAGATAAGGTAGCCTTTAAAAGATACGGACTAGTGGTAATTCCAAAAACAACCCTTTTATGTCGATACGTGATTAATCTTCCGTCTTCTGTGTGCCACAGGAATCGTAAATAATCTCGGTCTTCTTCTTTTATTCCAATTTGTAAAAATGCTTTCTCAATATCGGAAGAGGCACCCACTTCATATTTCCGGAATTTATTTAAAAGTCTTGGTATAATTTCTATCAAATTGGGTCCCTTATCCAGACAGTCATTCAGGGAAAGTTTACCTCTCTTCCGGGCCGACGCATTGAATACTGGCCGTATTCTAGAAGTTTGACTGTTCCTTTTATACACTGGTCGATGTGGCAGGTAGTGTACACCATCTAGTTTATCCTCTCTGGCATACTCGATTATCCCCTGTTTCATCCATTCTTCAAAGATTTGTCCATACTCTTTCATGTCTCCAACTTCTTCAAGTTTTCTTCTTACAGACCTTAGTTGGTTTTCGGCTAGATCTTTATTCGAAGGAATCCTTTCCTTGTCTTGCACCCAGGGTAGAGCTACCTCATAGCGCCCCTCGATATCTCGCGTCGTGGTGTGGGCGAAATGTTCCTCCATTTCAGCTTGTAATGACTGAGTCTTCTTCTCAACCTCCGCGTCAGAGACTCCAATTGCATCTAATTTCCACAAGTTTTCTAGATCCAAAGATAAAAGTGTGGTCACGCAAAGGGAGCTGATGTCATCTCTCACCTCCGTTGGAGGAATCTTTCCCATCACAGTCCATCCTAGTTTGGTACGGATTGCCACCAGTCCAGAGGAGATCCTTCTCTGATCATCAGTTAGCAATCTCCCGGCGATGTCCGCGCCTATAAGGACTTCTATACGGTCTCTCATCAAATCAGACACGTCGAGTTCTTCACTCCCTTCTAACAATGATCTTGGACACACCGGAGGTATGCTTCCACAGATAAGGGGTTGACCTAGTGCTTCAAACTCACAGCGATAGGAATTGTTGATGTCAGATAAATGAATGCTATAGACCTCATGTTCAACTACGTCGGTACTCGATCCTCCAAACAAGGAATGCCGGAAGAACTCTCTCCTAGATTGTTCGTACTCCATTTCCATTGCTGTACTATGTAAAATATACGATCTTTGGGATCCGGTGTCTATTATAGCCCGTGCCGTCTTCTCCGTTCTGTTCCCTTTGAGGGTCACTCTCAAAGTAGGTAACAAGACGTCTGGGGAGGTTGATAAGTTGGCGAGAGTTTCATCTTGCACCGTTGGAGACTTGGAAGATCCACCTCTATCTAAAATCAGTTTTGTGCACATGACATCCAGGTGGGAAGACATGTTGCAGATCGAACAACGGACTACATTTCTGCAAAATTTACTTAAATGAGAAGGCCGAAGACATTTATAACAAACGCCTTTTTTCTTCATGAGTGTTCTCTTTTCGTTTAAACTAATATTAGCTGCAAAGTCACACTTAGGGCTTCCATGGTTGTCTTTACCACAAAATACACATTCATTCGATTTGTGAACTGAATTCAAAAGTTCTGAAGCTGTCGCAATTGGTTTTTCATTGTAGAATCTTGTCTTTGGATGTTTGTTTACCAAATTAGGTTTAGAAGTTGATTCATTCCCGGTACCGATTTCGTTTCTAAAACTCTTCTCCCGTGCAGTTAATTGTCTTTCCAGAAAGGTAATCAAGTCATTAATTACATAACCTGTCGGGAGTTCTTTGTTCAATTCCAAATTAAGGTCTGCAGGTAGAAGCTTTATTATTATCGGGCACAACAGTTGTCCGTAAACATCAATGGACACGTTTAGTGACTCGAGACTTCTTATATGAACAGAAAGGTTGTCAAAAAGTTCGCGGAAGGTTCTTACATCGCTTGATGTTTTGAGTGGTCTCATTGACAACAAATTGTTCATATGTCGGCTAATCAAAATGTCTTCTCGCCCAAATCTGTCTTTAAGCAATTTTATAGCTTTCTCATAATTGTCCGCAGATAAAGCGAAACCTTCGACTGTGTTTAGTGCAGTTCCGCCGAGATGTGACTTCAGATAGTTAAATTTATCGATCGGGTTCAGTGAGTTGTTCTGGTGTATAGCTGCATCAAAAGAATTCCAGAACGTCAGCCATTCACTAAAGTTTCCATAAAATTTCGATATCATCAATTTCGGAAGTTTCACAGTCGTGCAGGAAGGTACATAATGTCTCATTTCATTTTCATCTATTCGTGAGTTCGAATTCGGTATATTTTCGCCATGAAAATCTGATTGGCGAATCTTTTTATTTGCCCTAAATCTCCAAGTAATATATTTCTCTCGATATTCCTCTACGCCCTGTAATTCCTTCTCTAAATCGTCAGTTTCAAGAAGCGTTTCTATTTCGTGATCCACTAATTTAAGTTCGTTAAATGATTCATTCAATTGTTCTAATAATTCTTCAAGTTCAATTCTCATTAGCGTGTCAAGTCCACTTTCAATCTTATTGCATGTTTTCGTTAAATATGATCTGTTAACAGCACGCTTCTTTTTTAAACGTAGAATTATTTCTTCCGCCATCTTGTAAACAAAGCGGCAAGTAGGGTTAGCAAGCGAGTTCCAAAATGGTCAGCTTAAAATGATTCTTTTTTCAGGAATTTACCTTCAACAGTCCCGGCTGGGATGCCAAAAATATTGCGATTTCACCGCCACTCTGTGTTGTGACGACGATCTAAATTCTATAGAGGTAGTCACTCACCTCTATTCTTGGTCGGCGGGGTTGAAGGTTCAAAGTTAAGGCGTCGTTGTTTATAACACTTTTAAAAATATACGACGAAAACAGGAGGGAAAATTATATTTATTACAATTTAAGCAAATAAGTAAAGTATTATTTAAATATTTACACTAAAAGATATTTATAAAAAGAGAATCGTAGATCAGGGCAAATTCTAGTGTTCGAAAAAGTTGTTTACAAGTTCTACAGTTGTTATTTCCTCATTTTACCGCTGCATCCCCGTGGCCGCTTCCGCCGGCTTCCCATTGGCTGCTTCGGACGTCTTCTTTTCCAACAATGAGTAATAATAAAAGCTGCGGGGGACGATTATATATTGAGAGAAGAGGTAAAAATTTAGTAAATACATATAAAAATTACTAATCAGTTGCTTCATATTAAATCACATTAAGTTCGAAATTTATGATGACCGCCCCCGCCGCTTTCATTTTCACTCATATAAATATATTTGCTCAATGGCATTAGCTGAAATATTTTATTTTTCCTTTTTAGCGCATTTAAATAAAGCATTTTTTAAAATATTTTTATTTGTGTTAAATATTTTTTTTAATGAGCTCATAAAAAATATTTAAAATTTTATTTTTAATAAACATAATTCTTAAAATAATTTATTTTATTTTTATTTAAAAAAAAAAATATTATGAATATTTTAAATCATTATTTTTTTTTAAAGCCTGACTAAAATTTTAAGTATCGTTTGTTTATTTCCTGCAACGTGATTCGATGTTTTCTTTAAGGCGCAGGCGCTTTAATTTTCTACTTCAATCTTTTGTTGATAAGTTTCATTTTAAAATGTACAAGAATACAAATGCCCAAATGGTGCCACAAACTTCATCCTATGAAGAAGCTATTTTTGCGTTAAATGGATTGCAAAGTAATGCCGCAGTTATTGCGAAGATGAGAGAAGAAAAGAAGAAAGATGGCCAAAAAGCACTTGACCGTGTTAGATGTCAAGTCGGCCTTTTAGGAATAACACAAGAAGATCTCGAAAGTTTAAAGGTGATTCATGTAGCAGGAACTAAAGGTAAAGGATCAACTTGCGCCTTTACAGAATCCATTTTACGTGCACACGGATATACAACAGGGTTTTTTAGCTCACCGCATTTGGTTGTAGTGCGTGAACGCATTCGAATTAATGGCAAACCAATATCAAAAGAAAAGTTTACACATTATTTTTGGAAAGTTTATAATAAATTGAAGAGTAATGAAGATATTTCACCTATGCCTGGATATTTTGTATTCTTGAATTTGATGTCACTCTATACATTCCTTCATGAAAAAGTCGATGCAACCATTTTAGAAGTAGGGATTGGTGGCCAATATGATAGCACCAATATTGTTGATAAACCGGTTGTAACCGGTATTTCATCATTAGGAATTGATCATACAGCCATTCTTGGTTATACAATTAAAGAAATTGCTTGGCATAAGGCTGGTATATTTAAACAAAATGTTCCAGCATTTACTGTAACTCAACCAGAAGGTGCAATGTCCATTTTGCAAAATCGTGCTTATGAAATAAACTGTCCTTTATATTTGACATTGCCACTTGAAACATATGAATGGGAGAACAACTGCAATGGTTTAGGAGTTGACGGATCAGTTCAAAGTATTAATGCATCACTTGCCATTCATCTTGCACGAACATGGCTTAATAAACAAACAGGTAACAATAACCTTAATACAAGCTTCAAATACAACTCTGAATATATTATTTTAAACAAAATACCGCCACCTCATGCACCATTATTTACTATTACAAATAAATATGCGCAAGGTTTAGCAAATTGTCAATGGCCTGGACGATGTCAGACGATCGAACGTGGACAAATTTTGTATTGTCTTGATGGTGCACATACAGAAGAAAGTATAATCAACTGTGCAGATTGGTTTACAACTACTGCAGCGGCGTATCCTGATCGCGCAAGAGTATTACTGTTTAACTGTACTGGTGATCGACCTGCAGATATTCTGCTAGCACATTTGCTTAATCTAAAATTCACGACAGCGCTCTTCTCACCAAACTATATCGCGCAGACATTACTTCCAACATCCGATCAGACCAATTACACAACAGAGATGGATCGCGAATTGTCTATTAGCACATCCAATTTACATATCTGGAACCACTATGTAAGTCAGGGTGAGATCCCTTGTCAAACCCATAGTTTCCCGTGTCTGCAAGCCGCACATGATTTCATAGCTACTCTCCCTCCGTCTGTTGTATTGGTAACTGGAAGCATACGACTAGTGGGAGCTCTTCTTTCCATCATGTATCCAGACTCCAGCACCTAACTGCCCGGTTGGTACCTCTACTGCATAGTTCCCTTATGCAAATTATATGTGAATATATTACTATGTTTTTTGAAAATAGAGCAATCCATAAATAAATCTTTAATTAAAAAGGCATATATTGAATCAAAATATCATTTATTTTACCAATATTTCAGTTGGCTGAATGCCAACCTTTATCAAGGTGTTATAACATATTTGAAGTGTGTCCTTTAAAACACACTTTAAAATGTGAAAAAATAGTACAAATGTGACATTGTACTGGGATAAGGTATATAAATTATAAAAAAGGCATCTCCTTATCGTGCAACTGAAAGTTGCTGATGGCTTGCGCCATCTATCGGAATAAATATCAACTATTCTTGTTGATTTTTAATTATTCCAGAATTGGCCAAAGTTCAGTTGCATGATAAGGAGATGCCTTTTTCGCACTTTAAAATGTTATAATACCTTGATAAAGGTTGGCATTCAGCCAACTAAAATATTGATAAAATAAATGATATTTTGATCCAATATATGCCTTTTTAATTAAATATTACTATGTATATTTATATAAACTTCATTTATGTATATATAAACATAAGGTAACAAGACCGCCATTACAAGACTATCCAAATAAATTATATGTGAGATTTCAGTAACAACATTTGTTACTGTGAAATGTCACCCATATTTATTTAGAAGTGTAGTCTTATATTTCTATTCTATAATCCAAATTATACCATTATATGCATATATAAATTTTGTTATATAAGTTTAATTTTACTTTTCAGATTGACTATACACCTATCCCCCGATTTACACGGTAGATACGTTCTTGAGAAAAACGTGTAAATCGGGGGATAGGTGTACACAGAAATAAAAATAAAATGCATTGACAGGTTAAAATATGTAGTCAGCACATAAGCTCAGGATTCCTCGTGAGATGTGTACACAGCGCATGTGTTCAATCACAGTAGCATTTAGTATAGTGCTATAAAAATTAAAAAAAAAACTTATTTGGAAAACCGTGTAAAAGCGAAAACGTGTAAAACAAGTACCGTGTATATCGGGGGATAGGTGTATTCTCTTTTAATAACAAAAAAGAGTTGCATCATAGTTTTTTTTTTTTGCTTATCCCTAATACACGTACAGGCCATGATAATCATGGTGGGTGCTTAGCGACTGCTTTTACTGTAAGCGCACCACATGTCTACACATGTGAAAAGCAGTTCGACTTTGCACTTACAAATGTGTCAGAGCCCCGTTTGGTAACTTGCACTTGCTTGTGAGGTTGGTCTTTTTGCAAGAATCGGGGGCCATTGGAGCATTTTTTTTTTTTATCAGAAAAAAAGTGTCCAATGCGGGAATCGAACCCGGGTCGTAGTGGTCGAAAACCAAACGGTTTAACCAACCTTCCACCAACCCCCTACATTATAGTAATACAGTAGAACCTCCCTTTAGCAGACACCTCTCTACAAAGGACAGTTTTCATTTTCAAAATTACCATTTTTACAGATTATAAAACAAGGTAATAAGACCAAATCCAAATAAATAAATAGTGTGTGACGTTTCATGGACAAAACTTAAGGAAGTTGTACCTTTTAGAATGTATATCGGGATTGAGACAATAACTCTGAACGTATGGCAGGGCAATTAAAGTGAATTGGGAATATTCTATGACATGAGGCCACAGATGGTTGTACCTTTCAGCATGTATATCGGGATTCTGAAAGATACAATCATGGACAAACCGAAACGTCTCACACTATTTATTTATTTGGATTTGGTCTTATTACCTTGTTTTTACCATTTTTACAATTTAGCAACTCTCTGGTAAGAGGACACCTCTCCTTAAAGGACACTTTGGATCTGTAATTAGGTGTTGTCCTTTACAGGGAGGTACAGTCGAACCTCTTTAATTCAACACCCCAAGGGATCAGAGCTTTCGGTTGAATTAAAGGAAGTGTTGAATTAAGGTTATATGATTAGGTAATCATCTAACTCGCTAAAATAATATTTTTTTAAAATAGCTTTGTAATATAAATTAATGATATTAATTGAAACCATTGTGTGTTTTTATATTATTTTCATGATTAACTTTTAGTATCAGTGACAAAATGGCATTAATACATACAGTCGAACCTCTTTAATTCAACACCCCAAGGGATCAGAGCTTTCGGTTGAATTAAAGGAAGTGTTGAATTAAGGTGAGATGATTAGGTAATCATCTAACTCGCTAAAATAATATTTTTTAAAAATAGCCTTGTAATATAAATTAATTATATTAATTGAAACAATTGTGTGTTTTTATTTTATTTTCATGATTAACTTTTAGTATCAGGGACAAAATGGCATTAATACATATTTTAGAAACATAAATAATTGTAACAAATAAATTTACTGGCAATGTGTTTCTTTTCAGTAATATAATCAAATATTAACTCTATAGACATTAAAATATTAAATATAATATATTAAATAATATTTTATTCTAATTGAAAAATATAGCAGTTGAAAGGAAATAAATATGGTAAATATAAAAAGAAAATTTTAAAATATTATTTAAAAATTATCAAGAGATCTTTTAAAAAATTCCTTTATAGATGTCTGTTTTTGCACTGAAATCCTATTCAGTATTTATTCTAGATGGTCATTTTGAAAAAAACATGCATGTCTTTCTTCTTCTGAAATGTCTTTTAATAAATAAATTTTAATGTATTAAAGTCATCCACTGCTGCTGCAGGTGTTATTGATTTTGTGTTTAAATCTTTTATAATAACACAGAAATGGAATATTGAAATAAAATGTTATCATAATCATTGTGGCTACATTTTATAAAGATTTATTTATTTAAAAAGAAATTATTTATAAATTTAAAAATAGCTAAAATATTTCAATGTTAAAAATAAAAAAATAAAAATTATTATTAGCTAGCGCATGATGCCGAAATTCCCGCGTAAAAAAAACAACAATAACATCCGCGAAATTGCGCAACGGCACTGCAAAGTGAAACTTAAACTAACCAGAAACCAAAAGTGCGCAGGCGCGATCGTATCGGCGCCCGCCCATGCCGATCGTCGCCGCCCGCCGATGCCGATCGTCGCCGCCGTAATACCGTTTAGCGGTAAAGTTGCATGTAAAATAACATTCAACTGTCGAAATTCGAATTTTAAAATGGTCGAACTATCGGAACTGTCGTATTAACGATACTGTCGAATTACGGTTTGTTATTTGATAGGCCGGAGATCGGGACATCGGAACATGGTCGAATTATCGCCGAGTGTCGAATTGAGGTGTGTCGAATTAACGAGGTTATACTGTATATGGTAGTTCTACTGTATGTTCTTTTCTTTTTAATTATCAATATTTTTCTTCACAAGGTAATAAGACCAAATAAACAAATAGTGTGACATTTTGGTAACAGCGTTGTTACCATCTTCAGACAGGTCTTATTACCTTGTGTTTATAATCTATATTCCATGATAAGGCACAATTTGGATTATAGATTATAAACACAATTGTGTTTACCTTGTGTAATAATCCAAATTGTGCCTTATCAATATTTTTCTTTTAAATGTACAAAAAGTTATTTGTGACTCCTGAGGCAGCAGACCTGTGACTGCTACCAAGAGCATGTTGGGAATAGATTTAGATTGAAGGTTGGCCAGTATTAAAGCAATTCTGCACTTGTTGAACAAAGCCAATAGTGACATGGTAGGTTTTGGTAGAAATAAAATTTGGGGGTAAAATACAGGGTGTGTGTGTGGCCCATAACCCCTGAACCCTTTTATATTTTTATTAAAAGGCAAACTAGAGGCAAGTATTTTAGGTAATTTTAATTATTTCTTTAATATCACACACAAAACCTTTATTAAGACCCCATTGGTCTTACACAGATTCTCCAGAGTGTAGACAACCATGATCAGGATGAGTGGAGTTTTATATGTACAATATTACATGAAATGTAGTAAAAAGCATGGTCTAACAAAAAAAGAAAAAAGTTTTGAAGATTAATTTTAATGGAAAGACTAATTTATCAGATCCGCTTTCTTCATAAATCTTATGAAGAAACTTTCTTTAATATCAAGGGGGATGACATTTTCTGAATTGATCTTGAATGGAACCTGAACACATACATATGTTAATTAGACTATAAACACAAGGTAATAAGACCAAATCCAAATAAAAAATAGTGTGTGACGTTTCGGTAACAGCATTGTTACCATCTTCAGACAAAAGTACTGAATGGTAATAAGACCAAATCCAAATAAAAAATAGTGTGTGACGTTTCGGTAACAGCGTTGTTACCATCTTCAGACAAAAGTACTTCAGTACATTCAGTACTTTTGTCTGAAGATGGTAACAACGCTGTTACCGAAACGTCACACACTATTTATTTATTTGGATTTGGTCTTATTACCTTGTGTTTATAATCTATAATCCAAATTGTGCCTTATCAATGTTAATTAGACAAATATTATTTAAAAAATTGTAGTTAAAACATTTTTAAAAATGGTATCAGAACTTAAGGACCACCCTGTATCTCTCCATGGAACTCACAATTCATCTGGTGGACTGAGATTTCAAACACTCTTTGTAGGAATAATGGACAACGCTTCTAAAAGAGACAATTGTGATTTGTCATTGTTAGTGTCCATCAAGTCAACTCTTGGTGACACTATGGACAAATATTCTCCAAATTTGATCTGAAACATAAAGTATTAGGACCAAAAATCCAAAATTATATACAGTCGAACCTCTTTAATTCAACACCCCAAAGGATCAGAGCTTTCGTTGAATTAAAGGAAGTGTTGAATTAAGGTTAGATGATTAGCTAATCATCTAAAATAATATTTTTTGAAATTGCTTTGTAATATAAATTGATCATATTAATTGAAACCATTGTATGCACTTTGTTGTATTTATTTTTTTTATTTTCATGATTAACTTTTAGTATCAGGGACAAAATGGTAATAATACATATTTTTGAAACATAAATAATTACAAATAATATTTTATTCTAATTGAAGAAGAGCAGTTGAAAGGAAATAAATTTGGAAAATAAAAATTTAAAAATAATCGTGAAGATCTTTTTAAAAATTCCTTTATAGATGTGTTTTTGCACAGAAATCCTATTCAGGATGTATTCCAGATGGTCTATTTTAAAAAAACATGCATGTCTTTCTTCTTCTGAAATGTCTTTTAATAAATAAATTTTAATGTTTCAAAGGCATCCACTTCTGCTGCAGGTGTTATTGATTTTGTGTTTAAATCTTTTATAATAACACGGAAATGGAATATTGAAATAAAATGTTATCATAATCATTGTGGCTACATTTTATGAAGATTTATTTATTTAAAAGGAAATTATTTGCAAAATTTAAAATAACTAAAATATTTCAATGCTGAAAATTAAAAAGAAAATGATATTATTAATTAGAGCACGATTCCTAAATTCCCGCGTAAAAAAAAATAAAATAATAACACTCGTGACATTGCGCAACGGCATTGCAAAGTGAAACTTAAACTAACAGAGACCAAAAGTGCGCAGACGCGATCCTATCGGCCGCCGTAATACCTTTTTAGCAGTAAAGTTGTATGTAAAAAAACATTCAACTGTCGAAATTTTGAATTTTAAAACGTTCGAACTATCAGAAGTGTCGTATTATCGATACTGTCTAATTACAGTTTGTTATTTGATAGGCCGGAGGTCGGGACATCAGAATATGGTCGAATTAAGGTAGAGTATCGAATTTGTGTGTGTCAAATTAACGAGGTTATACTGTATATAGTTTGTGATGTTTCGGTAACAACATTGTTACTGAAATGTCACACTATTTATTTGGATTTGGTGTTATTACCTTGCTTTTTCTAGTCTATAATTCATAGTGTACCTAATCAATATAGTCTGTTAAATTATAGAAAACATCTTAATGGCAAAATTTGAAGAAAAAAAGGTTGAAGTAAGTGTTGAAATAAAGAGGTTATATTGTAGATGTTTTTCTCCTCCCCTGTGTATGTTTGTTTGTAGATTGTGTAATCAATGTGGTAGAGGTCTTTTTTGCTGCTTCACCTTGTGTTCTATTGTGTTCTCTATCACTCAGATAATCTAGTGTCTATCTTGAAGCCTTCTGTCTATAGGTGGTTTACTCTCTATTTCATCCTTGGACTTTCTACTGGAAACCTCTTCAACAACACTTGAGATAAGTCACAATTTGGATTATAGATTATACAATATTGTCGCGGAGATAAATAAAGCAAGGTCAAATTTGGGGATAATTAATTTATTATAAAGGTGGGTATTTACCTTTTATTTCTCCAATAAAATTATTTACAAGAGGTATTTATAGAGAGAGATAGGCAGATGATAAAAAACAACTTATCCCCAGGTAAAGATAATAATAATGAGCGGCGTCAGCCACCATCCCGTTTTCCTTATTTACAGATCAGCTTCCGAGAACCCCCTCACACCTGTGGTCCCCCCCCCCGGGGTCCAGGGATGATTGACAGGTGTCCTATCTGGATGGAGCTTCTTGACAATATATCTTGATAATATAATGCGGCTTGTGATTGTAAAATGACATTTGAAAATTATCCCGCATGTGTTTCTTTTCAACAAAATATCAAAATTTATTTTAAGGAGAAATTACGATTATTTCTAACCTTAGGAATGAGGTATGAAAGGATGAATTGTGAAGAGTTTTTACATTTATCATTACTCTTCACAATTCATCCTTTCATACCTCATCCCTAAGGTTAGAAATAATCGTTATTTCTCCTTAAAATAAATTTTGACTTTTCGTTGAAAAGAAACACTTGCGGGATAATTTTCGAATGTCATTTTATTATAGATTATAAACACAAGGTAATAAGACCAACTCCAAATAAATAAATAGTGTGTGATGTTTCGGTACTAGGTGATTTTAGCAATGTAAACTGCCTGGTATAGAGAGATGTTCCATAGCAAGACTGTCCTCTTATAGAGATGTTTCTATTGTAGTATATCCCCTGCTTATTGGATCTTGTTATCTGTTCAAATTTAAGTTTGCTTATATAAGGTAATAAGACCAAATAATGTGTGACATAACAATGCTGTTACTGAAACGTCATACATTATTTATTCATTTATATGTAAAATACAATATAACGCGGCTGATGATTGTAAAACGAAAATTGAAATTATACCGCGAATGTTTCTTTTATAAAAATCGAAATTTATTTTCAAAGAGAAATAGCGACATTTCTAACTTTGAGGATGAGGTATGGAAAGGTGAAACATGAAGAGTAATGGCGAACGGAAAAATAAAAAGTGTCCAGGGGCGGGAATCGAACCCACACCCTTCTGCTTACCGGGCAGGTGCCTTGTCCACTCGGCTACCCTGGACGTATTTTTCCGTTCGTAACTAATACTTAAGGTAACATTTTATTTAAAATACAATATAACGCGGCTGATGATTGTAAAACGAAAATTGAAATTATACCGCGAATGTTTCTTTTATAAAAATCGAAATTTATTTTCAAAGAGAAATAGTTCCATACCTCATCCTCAAAGTTAGAAATGTCGCTATTTCTCTTTGAAAATAAATTTTGATTTTTATAAAAGAAACATTCGCGGTATAATTTCAATTTTCATTTATATGTGTTTGGTCTTGTTACCTTGTGTTTCTAATCTACAATCTATCTTAATCATTAGGTTTGCTTTGTTAATTTTATATATACAGTTAAACCTCTCTATAGCGCCTTCCTCTCTATAGCCACTGATTTTAAACATTAAAATGTAAACATTTTACATTAAAAGTGACCTATCTATAGCACCCCCTCTCTAAAGGATAAAAGCCAGACCTTCTGATCTCTGGGTCTTGATCGCTTGATCTTGATCCCTTAAATATTTTTGAAGCCTGCGGCGCTTTAGTTGTGCTTGGTGCTGCCTTGGTTCCCTCAAAATCGGCGCGCACTCGCCCTCCTCTCCCCCGGGGTGCCCACGGCTCTGCCGGCGCCTCTCCAGCCCTCTCTTTGGCCCTCCACTGCGGTGGGCACTTGGAGACACCTAAACATGAGTGATGCCTTAAAATGCTTACCGAAGCATGTAGAAGGCAAAACAATTGTATAGCACCCTATTTTGGTGAGTCCCAAGAGAGGGCGCTATAGACAGGTTTAACTGTACATGTAGTTTTTTCTATAGTAAAATCCTGTGAACATAACTCGGGGGTAGATGGCTGTATGATAACAAAACAGGTTGTCACTTAACATAGGTTCACTTACATATGTACTACCATTTTTGCATATATACTCAACTAACCGAATGACCCGGGCAACGCCCGTGTTTTACCCGATTGAATGTTTTGATTCAAATACTATTTGTTACAATTATAAATTGGCGCCTTAAATAAATGCATATATTAGTTAATAACTATAGCCTATGTGCTTTATCTGTCTATGTACTGTTGGCTTCCGTAGGCGTCTCTTACTGGGAAAAAGAAAAAGAGGATTCCATTTAGTTATTAACTAATATATGCATTTATTTAAGGAGCGACCCGCTCCAACACAATAGTTACAAAAACCTAAAAGCGAGTGGGGGGGGGGCAAAGTCAAAAACAAAGTGTCTCGCATAGTGGCGGCGCCATCGTAGCCACGTGATCGTAGCCAACCAATAGGAGAGCGCCATTCCAAAAAAAAAAGCAAACGGTGACAGAGATGACGCATGACGCTCATAACTGTATATAGAATATGTAATTAAACCTACTAGAGATAAGTGATGAAGATGGTGGTTAAGCTTTATGGCTGTACTGCAGACTGTAGAATCTCCCATGAGAGACTACTGCTTATTAAAATATGGCTAACATGGTGGTCTCTCATCAGAGACTCTTTTGTGTCAGACCAAGTCACATGGAGGTCTTTCAACCCAAACAGTGTTTCTGATGAAACACCACCTCCAGGAGCCTGGGTATAGCCATTTACACTCATGGACAAAACTTAAGAAATGGGAAGTCTTTGATGTCGATGGTCATCTATATATAGGAAATATTTTAAGGAAAAAAGGCAATTTTGTTCATACTTGGTTATCTTATGTCTTCATAATAAAGGTCACTGTGTATCAATATTTCAGAGTCTCTTGGCAGAGCTGACTGCTATAGGGCGCGTCCCCAGGTGGCGGATAGGGGAACGACCTTCAGATATGAAGGCCAGCTGCGACACAAACAGAATAACTCTGTTGAATAAGCAGTCGCGGACCAACAGCAGCATTGTTAGAAAGAGGAGTAGACCTCTTTAAAAATCCTGAGTTCAACTGACCCAGTTGATAGACCTCAGCAAGGGTCCCTCTCCAGGGATACGGAGGAGCTGTGTCTGTACTCATGTTAGAGTCGGCAGCAAAGGCCTCCATGTTAGGAACGGCCTCAAACTACAGGCAAAGTCAGACTTTCACCAAAGTGTGCCTGGATCATGGTGCCATGATCAACGAAAGCTGCACCCCTACACCCCATTCCATGAGATCACTCATTGAATAGGTGTAATCTTTACACAAGGGGATAAGAAACAACAACATATTTCAGAGTTATACTAGAACAAATTAATGAAATTTTTGTAAAATTTTCACTAACAGCATTGTCACTATCATCAGACAAAAGTACCGAAATGCTAATACCTATACATCATATAAACATTTCATTAATTTGGTCTTGTTATCATATGTGTAAAATCTACACTCATGAATAGAACTTGAAGAAGTTGTATCTTTTAGCATGTATATAGGGATTCAGACAATAACTCTGAAAGATATTACAGTGACCTTTATTGTGAAGACACACGAGATAACCAAGTGTGAATGAAATTGACTCTGTCTCCAAAAAATAGATGACTGATGGCATCAAAGATTTTCCACTTCCTTAAGTTTTGTCCATGCGTGTATTTAAGCCAGTTGATTTTGTTTTCGTGTCAGGAAGTTCACTAAATACAATTTTAAATAAATATATTATTATTGGCAAATAAATCTTTTATTCAATCCAATACAGTTAAACCTGTCTATAGCATCCCCTCTTTGGACTCGCCAAAATAGGGTGCTATAGAGAGGGGTGTGCTATAGAAGGTCACTTTTAATGTAAAATGTTTACATTTTAATGTTTAAAATTGGGCGCTTTAGAGAGGAAAGTGCTATTTAGAGGGGGCGCTATAGACAGGTCACTTTTATTGTAAAATGTTTACATTTTAATGTTTAAAATTGGGCGCTTTAGAGAGGAAAGCACTATTTAGAGGGAGCGCTATAGACAGGTTTAACTGTATATACCTTTCATCTAATGATTTAAATATGGATTACTCTATTTTCAGAACTAAATACAATGTGTTGATGCAGGTCTGCTTTCCCACATTTCCCCATCTACTATTGCAGGTAGTATTATTTATTTTTTCCATATTTTATAGTCATGGCCTGGCTAAAACATTCAGTTTTTGCTCATTTTTAGAAGAAAGATTATGATCTAAATGATTAAAAACTACAGTTAAACCTGTCTATAGCGCCCCCCTCTTGGGACTCAACCAAAATAGGGTGCTATAGAGAGGGGGTGCTATAGACAGGTCACTTTTAATGTAAATCGCATTGTACTACGTATTTAAAATCAGGCGCTATAGAGAGGAAGGTGCTATTTAGAGGAAGACGCTATAGACAGGTTTAACTGTATTTACTGAATCTATTCTTTATAGATGGAAATTTTGCCGGGAGAATATTGATTTAAAGAGACAAAGGTCGCCTCTCCCGTCAAAATAGACGCCATCTATTGAATCTATTGATAATTGAATCTATTCTTGTTATTGAAACTCTCTATAAAAGTAAAAATTAGTCACAATTAGAAAATTTTTTACTAGGCTACATTTCATCTCCATCCATTACATTAATACCGTAAAACCTCCCAGTCTGGCTTAAAAAAAATTTTTTTTTAGAGGTTTAATAATAAAAGGAAGCCTTACAGCACCAGGTGTTCCCAGGTGGTCACCCTCCCAAGTACTGACCGGGCCTAAGGCCATACCACGTTGAAAACACCGGTTCTCGTCCGATCACCGAAGTTAAGCAACGTCGGGCCCGGTCAGTACTTGGGAGGGTGACCACCTGGGAACACCGGGTGCTGTAGGCTTCCTTTTTTTTTTTTAATATTACTTTTTTTTAGAGGGTTGGTAGATGTGTGGTCTCAACCATTGATTTTCGACTGTTACAACTCAGGATCAAATCCCTCATTGAGCACTTTTTTCCTAATTAAAAAAAAAAAAATGCTCCAATGGCCACTGATTCTTGCAGAAGTCCAACCCCACCAGTGAATTCAAGTAACCAAACTGGACTCAGGCACACTGGTATGTGGAAAAGTCAAACTGCTTTCTACCTGTGTAGACATGTGGTGCACTTACAGTAAAAACAGTCGCTAACTGCTAACCACCCCACATACTTGGGATTTTTACCTGATGTCTTGTTCTTAACTTATCAACCTGATCCCAGTCCAATTTCACTTTTGTACTAATAAGGCACAATTTGGATTATTCTATATACAGTTACGAGCGTCACGGTTTGCCAGCGCCCTCCTATTGGTCGGCTACGATCACGCCACTGTCGTATTATCGATACTGTCGAATTACAGTTTGTTATTTGATAGGCTGGAGATCGGGACAACAGAATATGGTCGAATTAAGGTAGAGTGTCGAATTTGCGTGTGTCGAATTAACAAGGTTATACTGTAAATAGTGTATGACCTATTGTAACAACACTGTTAATGATTTGATCCCAGTACAATTTCACTTTTGTACTGATAAGGCACAATTTGGATTATAGATTAGAAACACAAGGTAATAAAACCAAATAAATATATATATATTTTTGCCTATCCCTAGTACACGTGGTACAGGCCAAGATAATCATGGTGGGTAGAAGTAGGCGACTGCTTTTACTGTAAGTGCACCACATGTCTATACATGTGAAAAGCAGTTCGACTTTACACTTACAAATATGTCAGAGCCCCGTTTGGTTACTTGCACTCGCTGGTGGGGTTGGATTTTTGCAAGAATCAGGGGCCATTGAAACATTTTTTTTTTTTTAAACAGAAAAAAGTGCCCAATGGGGGAATTGAACCCGGGTCGAAGTGGTCCAAAACTAATGGTTTAGACCATCCTTCCACCGACCCCCTAAATAAATAAATAGTGTGTTGCAGCATTGATACCAAAACATCACACACTATTTATTTATATCGATTTAATCTTATTACCTTGTGTAACTTTTATACTAATTTTTTTTTTCATGAAGTTTTATTATTTAATTTGCCTAGTTGTGATTGTACATGTAATCTACAAAGAGGTTAACGGCTGTGTGCGCAGATTGTTTCTATTTGCATCACCCCCCTATTTACATAACACACCATGTTGCATAACAACCATGTGGTTTGTAAGTCACCACAATAGGTTTGGTTGTCATGAAAACAAGTTGTTTTTTATTTTTTTACCTGTTCCATTTTTTAAAAAGTATATATAACAATATTTACTCAATTTATATCTATAATTGTCATTATTGTTTTTAACTTTGTAAATCATTGTTATTCATGTGTTTTGTCCTAGTCAATGTTGCCTTGGACAGGAATGTCTGTTATATTACAATGTTAATTGTTATATTTGTTTAAAGGAAATAAGTTTATTTCTTTTTATCAACATTGCGCCATCTATTGCTCAAAATTGGCACTAATTTTTAGTGCTACCTTTTTTTCATTTTAGTATATATACAGTATAACCTCTTGATATGGCACGATTTGGATTATAGATTATAAAACAAGGTAATAAGACCAAATCCAAATAAATAAATAGTGTGTGACGTTTCGGTAACAACTGAAGATGGTAACAACGCTGTTACCAAAATGTCACACACTATTTATTTATTTGGATTTGGTCTTATTACCTCATGTTTCTCTCTTTTCATTAAAATATAGAATAGGAGAGAAAAGTAACCCTATATATGATGTATTAGCATGCCATCTGATATGAAAACTTGGAACTATATTTGACCTGTATGATTCTTTTAAAAATAAATCAATTTTCTCTACTGCGTCCCTTACTGCAATGATCATTAATGTATTATTGCAGTAAGGGCAGTAGAATTTTTTTTTTTTTTCAAATAAATAATTTTATCGCCTATAATATAAGTGAGACTTTTTATTTTACAAAGAGATGACGACCAGAGGGAGCTAACAGAATGTAACAATGTTGTTACTTAAGGTCACACACTATTTATTTATTTGGATTTGGTCTTATCACCTTGTGTTTATAATCTATAATCCAAATTGTGTCTTATCAGGCTTATTTGTGATTGAAGAGCTTGATGTTCCCAGTTCTCTCTCAAACATCCACTTTCAGCATCCAGCACAGACAGGGCACAGTAGAGAATTGATTTATTTTTAAAAGAATCATACGCATCAAAAAGAGTTCAAAGTTTTTATACCCCTATATCTTTAATAAAAAAAGGCATATATTGTATCAAAATATCATTTATTTTACCAATATTCCAGTTGGCTGAATGCCAAGACACACATTCATTTTTTTTTTTTTTTTACTTATCCCTAAGTACACGTGATACAGGCCATGATAATCATGGTGGGTAGTTAGCGACTGCTTTTACTGTAAGTGCACCACATGTCTACACATGTGAAAAGCAGTTCGACTTTGCACCTACAAATGTGCCAGAGCCCTGTTTGGTTACTTGCACTCGCTGGTGGGGTTGGACTTTTGCAAGAATCGGGGGCCATTGGAGCATTATTCATTTGTTATAATACCTTGATAAAGGTTGGCATTCAGCCAACTGAAATATTGGTAAAATAAATGATATTTTGATCCAATATATTCCTATTTAATTGAAGATTTATTTATAGATTGCTCTATTTTCAAAAAAATAACCCTATATGTGTTGGGTTCAAAGACCATTCCATCCATGTCAATACTCTCATGTTTAAATAATTTCTTTTGTTCCTTAATATAGAAACAAAACAATGTTAAACAAATAATAAAAACTCCAGACCACATTGGGAGTCAACAATACCAACTACAACATCAAAATTCTAAAATCTTACGGTTTAAATCCCCAATTTTGATGATCTGCAATTTGAATTATAGACAATAGACAATTAAAATAATTTTATTGACATCTTGTCAAAACATGCAAAGTGCACAGTCTGTACTATTTTAAAAAAGATAATTAAATATATATATGCATTATAACATGGAATTCGTGTAATCTTTACACAAGGGGATAAGAAACAACAACAACACAATGAATCATAGATTCATTTGAATCATAGATCAGAAACATAACTACAAGGTAATCCAAATAGGTAAATAGTGTGTGATATTTCGGTAACAGTATTTTTATACCATCAAAATACAACTAAGTTGTTACCAAAATGTCACACACTTTATTCATTTGGATTTGGTCTTATTACCATGTAGTTCTAATCTATAATCTAAATTGTACCTTATCATTAGAAACATAAGGTAACAAGCCTATTTCAATAAATATTGTAATATGTGATTTATTAATTTGATCTTGATATTATTATACTTCTACCAGGCTGTGTCGAAAGTTTGTTCCCATAAATAAGATTTAAATACATTTTTTTTTTACTTATCCCGATAGTACACGTCTCCAGGCCATGATGATCATTTTTATTATTATTATTATCATCCCTAGTAGATGTGGTACAGGCCATGATAATTTTGGTGGTTAGTTAGTGACTGCTTTTATTGTAAGTTCACCACATGTCTACACATGTGAAAAGCAGTTCGACTTTGCACTTACAAATGTGCCAAGAGCCCCGTTTGGTTACTTGCACTCCCTGGTGGGGTTGGACTTTTGCAAAAATCGGGGGCCATTTTAAGAATTTTTTTTAATACATATTAAATATAATATAAACAAAAAATATTCATTCATTGAAGTAGAGACTGTTATTTTCAATAACAGTCAGCCATCTTTTTGCCAGGTTTTCAATTTACAGACGATACCATTCTCAAATGGGGGTCGGTGGAAGGATGGTCTAAACCGTTGGTTTTCGACTGCTATGACCCAGGTTCGATTCCCGCATTGAACACTTTTTCTGATTAAAAAAAAAAATGCTACAATGTCCCCCGATTCTTGCAAAAGTCCAACCCCACCAGCGAGTGCAAGTAACCAAACGGGGCTCTGGCACATTTGTAAGTGCAAAGTCGAACTGCTTTTCACATGTGTAAACATGTGGTGCGCTTACAGTAAAAGCAGTCGCTAACTACCCACCATGATTATCATGGCCTGTAACACGTGTACTAGGGATAAGCAAAAAAAAAAAAAAACATTCTCAAGGTTTAGAATCGAAAAAGTCACGACAGGCAATTTCGACATCTTGGAATGTTTCAATGTTGGAATTTGTCTTCCCCTTAGAAATGTAGTCATGGACCGAAATAATGCATGATCAGATGATGCAATATCTGGGCTAAAAGCAGGGTGAGGTAGAACTTAAATAACCTCCAAATCCTTTATTCTATTTGTTGTTAACCTAGCTCGATGATCTGAAGTGTTGTCATGTTGCAGGAGTACTCTCTTTAGGTTGATCAAAGCAGGGTATCGAATCTTCAAAACTTCGTATACTCGGCTGAGTTGTTGTGAGTAGAGATCGGCATTAACTGTACGACCATCAGGAATAAGTTCGTAGTGTACAATACCATCGATGGTCCACCATACAGACAACAACACTTCATGGCCAAAGCGATCCTGCTTAACTACAGGTTTAGCCTCTTGATCACAGGGTAACCATCGTCTTCTTGTGTCGGGGATACGAAGATAGATCCACTTTTAATCCCCTGTTACAATCCGCTTTCAAAACCGAAGATCTTGCAGATTTTCTAACAATCATTTACAGATATCAACTCGTTTCTGGGACTGGGCTATAGTTAGGTTGTGGGGATCTTGTTTTGGACATTTTATAATAAAGTGCAGCTTGAGAAGAGTTTGGTTGATCGTATCTTTGGATGGTCCAAGTCTGGCTGACATTTCACTCCTAGATTGTTGTAGGTTGTCCATCACCAGATATCATTGTGCCTCAATATCCATCACATGTAGTCGTCCCACTCAAGGTTTGTCCTCAAGGCTGAAATCTCCTTCTCTAAATCTTTTGAACCATTTTAAGAAGCTGTTCTTATATTGACTATTCCTTTCCCTTCCACTTTGCATATTTCTTTTACCGCCATATTTGAATTTAGCCCATTTTTTTTCAAAATAAGAGCAATAATACTCAGATCATTATTTTTCACCCAAACATTCTATAGTTCTCTACTAGAATACTGAAATGTTGTTCTAAAACCCTATTACGCTATTTCAATCACGTGGGCACACTCAACGACCATGTGGAAAGTTTAGTTATATTGGTATATGATAAAGCACAATTTGGATTATAGATTATAATAAAAGAAAATAAGACCTAATCCATACTAATAAATTATTTGGATTAGGTTATATTTTCTTTTATTATATTGGTATAATATTTAATTTTTTTTTTCTACATGAACTCAGTAGAATTTAGTTTAAATATATACGGATAAAAGATTACATGAGGAGCTTCTTTTTAGATTTATTGCGAGCTTTCGAACCTTTCATTTCTTCTACAGGCATGGATAGCATGGATATACTAATATATCGTTAGTATATCCATGCTATATCAATGCCTGTAGAAGAACCGGAAGGTTCGAAAGCTCGCAATAAATCTAAAAAGAAGCTCCTCATGTAATCTTTTATCCGTATATATTTAATTTATTTTATATTGGGCTTCCGATATGGGAACAAACTTTTGATACAACCTGATAAGTACTTAATAATTTTAACCGTGGTCATAATAATGTTAAATATCTTGTTCCAAGTGAGATGTTATAGCAAAGTTTTTGTATATGTTGTTTTATAATTAATCCTTTTGTAATACAGTTAAACCTGTCTATAGCGCCCCCTCTTGGGACTCACCAAAATAGGGTGCTATAGAGAGGGGATGCTATAAACAGGTCACTTTTAATGTAAATATATATATATTTTTATATTGCTCATTTGTCTCTTTATTGTACAGATTTGTCCAATAATTTTTTTTTTGTTTGTTTGATTTTTAATTTTAAAAAAAGTTTTTTTTGTTGTTGTTTATTGCCACAGTAGAACCTCCCTTTAGCAGACATCCCGCTAGTGGACACCTCTCTACAAAGGACAGTTTTCATTTGCAAAATTACCATTTTACTATTAAGCAACTCTCCAGTAAGAGGACACCTCTGCCTAAAGGAGACTTTGTCTATGTAATTAAGTGTTGTCCTTTACAGGGAGGTTCAACTGTATAACCCTTTTTTTTAATTTTTTTATGTTTTAAAAAAATAAACTTTTATATATATGCAAAGTCAGTCATTAAATTTTTTGTTTCATTTTTGCCAAATTTATCAATTAGATTCAATGTAAAATTATATCTTTTTAAATGTAAAAAAAATATATATATATAATGTATTTTGTTATCGAAGTTTTTTTTGTAAAAAAAAATTGTATGTTTATATCTAATCTCTGTGATAAATAAAAATGTATTTTTATAATGATCTATATATAAAAGGATTTATAAACTTTTTAATTCTTTTGTTCACTTCATTTATACAATGTAACCTCCTTAATTCAAATGACTTATTTTAATTCAGTATTGACTCATCCATTGATGAGCTCTACTCTTCCCCGGCAGACACCATCAAAAGTCTCAAGCTTTACAAGCTTGATACCTTATGTGATTGAGTGGAGATAAGAAAGAAGAACACATTATTGACTGTATTGACTCATCCATTGATGAGCTCTACTCTTCCCCGGCAGACACCATCAACAAGCTTGATACCTTAATATGATTGAGTTGAGATAAGAAAGAAGAGTATTTTAATTCAGAGATAAATTTATTTGGCCAATTGCATAGATGGAAGACGGCACTGGCAAACTACACTCATGGACAAAACTTAACCCGTAATTACTGGCGGCGTTCGGCTTGAAAGGCCGTGTGAAAATTAAAAATGTTTGCAAAAGTTTCAAAATGCAATATTTTTCATCAAAATTTTAGGTAGCTTAATAAAATGCATTTATTTGAAGAACTTTTCATTTTAAGAGAAATCTATTTTGTATATCCCGAGTTATTAAATCAAACGGCCTTTAAAGCCGAGCGCCAGTAATTACGTCACTGGGAATTTTAGCGCCCTTATTATTGGCCGTTTCACTTTTGGTTTTATAGACGTTCAAACGCAACAAATAATTTGAGCATTCGTTTTTTTATTACTCTTGCTTCAATTATATGCATTCTAAATCGTGTTTTGTGATTGTAATTTTGTACAATATAATAGAAGTTCGGTTCCACTTTTGGTTTTTCAAAAAACAAAAAAATTGGTATCCTATGTCCCTAAAATTGGAAAATCTGTTATATTACTCTCTCCACAATGCATTCGACCACAACAATTGATCAAGAAACTGCTGAACAATAAAAGCCCGAGATAATCACATTTTATAATATGACCAAAGGTGGTGTAGATGTAGTTGATCAGACATGTATTCAGTTGGAAGAAGAACCAAAAGATGGCCCCTGTGTTTATTTTTCAACTTTTTGGATGTGGTTGCAATAAATTCAGCAGTAATTTATAAGGCTGTCAAGCAAGACTGTGGAATGGCTCGAAAAGATTTTATAAGCAGCTTGCTCTACAACTAATGAGAGATGCCTTGAATATGAGAAATCAAGCCAAATATTTGCCAAGAGATCTGCAAGTATTAATTCAGAAGCATGCTGGAACTTCATCACTTGAGGTAGGCAAATATTTATTTGATATTCAAACGAAATATCAATAATATGTGTTATCTAGGAATCCACAAGCGGCAGTCCTTGGTCCAAAAAACGCAAAAGATGCTACCTATGTAAAAAAGATCGTCGAACTCAAATGCAATTCAAAAAATGCAAAGAACCAATCTGCAAAGATCATTCTTTTGAAATATGCTTGAATTGTGCATCTAATCTTGAATAAATATTTTAGATAGAATTTTTTAGAATATATATAGAATATTTTAGATAGAAAGAGTTTCTTGTACATTTTCATTTAATTTTGTTTAGAGCTCTGTTTATTCGAAAAAAATAAAATATTTATTCTTTGGAAATTATGTGTATACGTTTAATTTCTTTTTATTTTATAAATAACATGGTTTATTATTGATTTTAAAAGACGGCCTGAGAGGCCGAACGCCAGTAATTGTGTAAGGAAAATAGGCGCCAGTAACTAAGGGTTAAGGAACTGGAAAGTCTTTAATATCACCGGTCCTCTATTTTTTTTTTTAAAGATACGGAGGCAATTTATTTTTACTTGGTTATCTTGTGCATCTTCAATAAAGATCACTGTAATATCTTTCAGAGTTATTGTCGGAATCCCAATATACATGCTAAATGCTAAAATTTCCTTAAGTTTCGTCCATGAGTGTACTTCTGCATCATGTACTGCTGAGAAAACTATATGGACTTAATTATTCTTGAAGCTGAATTGGGTTCTTGCTGGCTTGAACTGATCAGGAAAGCTTCCTGAACTCCGCCCTTGCCGGGTCCCAAGCCCTGATGAAAAAAGAGGAGGGGGAGCAGTAAAAGCTCACTAAAAAACCTGGGCTCAGCTGGCCCAACTGATAGTACCCTGTTAGGGCTCCTAATCCAGGGTTACAGGATGAGCAGCTTTTGTACTCCATGTTAGGAGCGGCTGCACATGGCGTCTGTTCCTCATGTCAGAGGCCGCCATTTCTTTTGGAGCTAAGTTGGCCTGCCACTGAGTAGTGCTTCCAGTCTTAATGACAAAGGCAGACACATTCTACTTCACCCTGTGTGGAGATATGAAAGAAAAAGAGGAAAGCTTCCAGAAAGTCACTAAATGAGCTGCGAGTGATGTTCACTAATGAACAAAATGGAGAATATTTGTCCATATAGTCCCCAAAAGTTAAACTTGACTTGAAAGATGCTAACAACAAACTCTTTAATTCAACAGAAAATTCTTATTCCTTTTGGAGTGTTGAATTAAAGAAGATACTCTAGATTAGATACAATTTGTATTGTAGATTAGAAAGACAAGGTAATAGGACCAAATCCAAATAAGTATATAGTGTTTGACCAAAACATCAAACACTATTTATTTATTTGGAGAGATTTATTCTTATTATACCTTTCATTTTTTAAAACTAATTAAAATTAACAAATATTTGTTTATAGTGTGTGTGTGTGTGTAAAAATAAAGTTGCTTATAACAGACTTCTATGTGAGGAGTAGGTAAGGGTAACACCCTCGATCGGATTTTGTTTAATATATGTGAATAACCATCACATATTATTCACTGTTTCAATTATCATAAACTAGGTTGCTCTTGTTGAGTGGTACCTAATAAAGTGATTTCGAAACTGGTGTAAAAGGTCACTTTGGCAAATTTTCATTTGTGTGTGTGTTGAGATCAAAGCTAGCTATGTACTGATGAGAATTATTGGTCTGAAACCATGGTTGTCAGGTCCTCATTCTGGGTTTGCCAAAGCAGGTGTTTTTACCTTGTGTTCGACTGAATTTGCAGAGATGGTCAATAGATGGAGCTTAGTATTAGCATTTATTTTAACTGGAGTAGTGACCTTTATTTTTATAGTTCAATATCCTCCACATGCACACAGGCAAAATTTCTATCTAATTTAATTTTACTTGAAAAAACTAGTAAAATTAATGAAATTAACTTGAAGAGAAGTTGTACCTTTTATTGGATCAGCAAATTTCTATCCAAACACATCATACAGATTAATTTTAATAGCAATATATCACAAACTACTCTATTTTCCAAGGTCTATCCCAAGAGTCAATCCTAAGCCATATTATCTTTAACATATATCTAAATGATATACACACCTTCATTAAACCACCAGCTGAAATTGCCCTTTACACAAATGACATAATCATAGGGGTCTCCAAAACAACCTCTCTGATGCAGGCAGAACACTCTCGGAACAAGGGAATGAAAAACTGCAAAAGGTAACCCAGAAACTGAAATTATCTATTAAAATCCTTAAAAATCAGAAATTGGCTTCTTCGTCATTAAAACCACCCTCACCACTGGACTTAAAATATTTTTTGAATAAGTCAATATACAAATATTTAGATTCCCATCTTGGTGTCAAGATGAAATAGACAACCACCTCGTTCTCAGGAGTTATAGAACCATAAAAATAATGTGATAATAATATAGGAATAATTGCTTTATTTAAAAACTTATATGCGCGTCTCACCAATAATTTGAGTTTCTTTAAATTGACCTTTATATGTACGATTACATCTAATGAAAGAGAAATCCCGACAGTATTTTTGCCAAATAAAAGGTCAAAGCTGTTTAGTTCTACTTTTGGGTTTTTAAAAATATGACTTTGGTATCTTATGTCCCTAAATAGGAAAATCTGTCACATTACTCTCCTTCATACATTCGACCATAACTGAACAAAAAAAAGTCATAAATAATAACATTTTATTTAACCAAAGATGTCTTAAATATGGTGGATCGAAAATGTGCCAAGTAACCAATTGGTAGAAGAACTAAAAGATGGTCCCTGTGTTTATTTTCAGATATGGCTGGAATAAATTCAGCGATAAGGTCATCAAGCAAGATAGCAAACTAACCAGAACGGATTTCTTTGAACATATTTTTATAACAAACTAGCGGCCGGCTTCCGAGTAAAGGTTTGTCTAACGAATCTCTCGATAAAGTGAACATTTTTTCCGGTCCCTTGAAAAATACTCGATAAGTTGAATAAAACCAATATTAATTGGTTCGCTCGGTAATTGGAAGTTAAAGGAATAGTATCTTGCCTATGAATTGTATCATTATTCTTGTCTCGAATAAATTGCCGTGTCATCCTGAATTTTGTCTTTCCTAATTTTCTACATTACAAAATCATCATATCATCATGATAATATTTAGAGCAGATTGTTGAATTATAACAGATAAATTAGAATATTTATCTTGATTATTTTTAGGCGAAAAGTTATTTCAAAAATTTTATTTGCTAGAAACCTTCCCAGTACTATACTAAATAACTTCCCAAAGTTTCATGGCGTTCCAATGAGTGGTTTGGTCAGGCATAAAGGACAAACAGACACACATACATTCATTTTTTTATATATAGATAAGAGATGTCTTAGATATTAGAAGCAGGGCCAAGAATTTGTAATGAGATCTACAAATATTGATTGAAAAACATCCAAAACTTCTTCACAACAGGTAGGCAAATACATATATATTACTGTTAAAGTAGTAAATAAAATAAAAAATATCGCTTATAAATTAAAATGTCATTATTAAAGTACAAAATGTGAATTTGTTGTCATTAAAGTGAAAATATACAATTTCAACTATAATCAAATATAAAGATCGAAAATGAAAAGGTTGCTATTAAAGTGTAAAAGCTTTTATTAAAGTGCAAAATGTTGTCATTAAAGTTTAAAATGTTGTCTAAAACGTGAAAAGCTTATATAAAGACATATTAAACTTATTTTTTTTTTTACATAAATGAATGCTAATAGAAAAAAAAAGCAAATCGAAATCAAATCAAATCAAGCACATCAAATATAACGATATTTCACAAAATAAATTCAAAATTATTTTATGTGAAATGTCATTAAATTATTTCCAAGAAGAGCGATTGTAGTTCCAAAGAAGTAATAAAAATAAAATATATTTCATTGAAAAAGGTGAATTTTGACCAAAATAACTTATATTTTCTTACTATTTGCGCTTTTTGTTTCTATTTTTGATTCGCCTTTCGCCCTAAAGGATTTTAGAAAAGAGTCAAATGTTTCAACCTATTCACAATAAATCGAAGGAAAAATTAACTTCCTACGAAGAAGCAATATTTTCTTTAAATGGTTTGCAGGGTAATTCTGCAAAGGCAGCAAGGGTAAGACAAGAAGTTAAACGAGATCGTAAACGAGCTCAAGAGGAACTTAAATCTCAGCTTTCCTTCATAGGCCTAAACCAGGATGATATTTCGAATTTGAAAGTGATTCACGTAGCAGGAACTAAAGGTAAAGGATCAACGTGCGCTTTTACAGAAGCTATATTGCGTGTGCATGGGTTGAAAACTGGCCTCTTCAGTTCGCCACATTTGATAGAAGTTCGCGAACGCATACGAATAAATGGAGATCCTTTATCAAAAGATCAATTTGTTCGTTATTTTTGGGATGTATATAACAAATTAAAAATTAAGGAAGATATTCTATTAATGCCAGGTTATTTTGCATTTCTAAGCCTAATGGCTTATCATACATTTATTCAAGAACAAGTTGATGTAGCAATTATTGAAGTTGGAATTGGTGGTGAATATGATAGTACGAATATTATTGAAAAACCAGCAGTAATTGGTATTTCATCACTAGGAATTGATCACACAGGTTATCTTGGAAAAACCATTGAAGAAATTGCTTGGCACAAAGCTGGGATATTCAAACCAAACATACCATCATTCTCAGTACCTCAACCTAAAGAAGGTATGCAAATTTTACGGGAGCGTGCATATGCGATTAAGGCGCCATTGTTTCTAGCTCTTCCACTTGAGTTATATGAGTGGGAAGATACAATTGGTCCATTGGGAATTGAAGGAGCTGTACAAAAATGTAATGCTTCCTTAGCTATTCAGCTAGCATGTACTTGGCTAAATGGCAAAGAAGATACCAATGAAGTTGAATTTAATTCATCTAAATTCTCAACAAATGAAGATTTACCGTTACCATCTGCACCACTTTTCACCATATCCCGGAAATTTGCGGAAGGTTTAGCAAATTGTAGGTGGCCTGGACGATGCCAGACTGTAATATGTAAACAAACCGTTTATTGCCTTGATGGTGCTCATACTAAAGATAGCATATTGAATTGCGCAGAATGGTTTGGCGTTACTGCGCAAAGGTATCCAAATCTAACTAAAGTTCTGGTATTCAACTGCGTGGGAGGCCGCCACGCAGATATTCTGCTATCCCATCTCTGTACTTATAACTTCAACATTGCACTTTTCTCACCCAACTCCATAGATACCGTTCAAATTGCTACGTCGGACCAAGCCAAGTTTAAAGCTGACTATGAGACTGCAGATGATGGCCAGTTAGATATTTGCATATCCAATCTTAACCTATGGAACCACATGACTAATGATGTTCCATGTGAAAGCCGTAGTTTCCCGTGTCTACGGGCAGCTTGCGACTACCTGACCACACTTCCTCCATCCTTGGTTCTGGTGACTGGAAGTCTGAAGTTGGTTGGAGCCGTGCTGTCACTTGTAGCTCCAGAGTCTGTGCTGCTCTAATTTGCATAATTCTGATTTGCATATTGTAGCGCCTTGCGAATGCCACTTTAATATCATAGTACCTACAAGAAAATAAGACCTAATCCAAATAATTTAATAGTGTATGACATTTCGGTTACAGCATTGTTACCATGTTGCTACCGAAATGTCACACACTATTAAATTATTTGGATTAGGTTTTATTTTCTTGTATCTATAATCCAAATTGTGCTTTATCATATCATAGTACCTGTTGTAACAGACCAAATAAGCTTTAAATGCATGTCAGGGTAACTGGAAATAAGGCCTAATTGGCAAACTACAAATAAGTCCTATTTGCATACTTTACAAACTTCAAATAAAATATACAATAGAACCTCTATGAGAGGACAATCTTGCTAGAGGAACCGTCTCTATAAAAGAAAGTTTTTTATTGCCAATAATATAAGACCTAATCCAAATAATTTCTTTGGATTAGGTCTTATTTTCTTATATTATTAAAATATACAAGTATCAGAGAGTCATCAATCAATTCTTATTCAATTCTGTCACCCTTTGTTTTTGTGAATGGAATAAATACCCAAATATGGCCATTTCTTATAACCATCGGTAGTTCAGTGGTAAAATACTCGTCTGCCACGCGGGCGGCTCGGGTTTGATTCCCGGCCAATGCATTTTTTTTTTTACAATTTTTAAAACTCATTTATATATTATACAAGAATGACATCCATGCGCCAATTTATAATTGTAACAAATAGTATTTGAATAAAAGCATTTAATCGGCCATTTGGCTAGTTATCTATAATCCAAATTGTGATTTATCATTTTTTATTGCCGAAATTGCCATTTTTACTATTTAGATTTCCAGTAAGAGGACACCTCTCTCTAAAGGATGCTTTGGCTCTGTGGTGCTGTCCTTTACAGAGAGGTAGTTCTACTGTATTTAGCAACTCTCATCATGATTGGGTAAAGTAAAATGCGTCTGCCTTTGTCATTAAGACTGGGAGCACTACTCAGTAGCAGGCCGACTTAGCTCCAAAAGAAATGGCCGCCTCTGACATGAGGAACAGACGCCATGTGCAGCCGCTCCTAACATGGAGTACAAACGCTGCTCATGTACTAAGTGCAATTCTCAGCCTGCAACCCCAAAACATATTATTGACTGTATTGACTCATCCATTGATGAGCTTTACTCTTCCCCGGCAGACACCATCAACAAGCTTTACAAGCTTGATACCTTAGTGTGATTGAGTGGAGATAAGAAAGAAGAAGAAGAAGCAACTCTCTGGTAACAGGAAACCTCTCTCTAACGGATAATTTGGCTCTGTAACTAGATGTTATCTTTTAAAGAGAGCTAAAATCTGCTGTAAACAGCACTAATTCCTTATATTTAATCACTTATTTGGATTTATTTTTTGTATTTATATTAAGATTTGATTACAAATTCAACTTGTGTGCCATCTTATTTGTGGCTTTTTTTTTACTCTTATTTAAGGAAAGTCGGTCGGTGGAAGGCTGGTTAAACCGTTTGGTTTTCGATCACTACGACCCGAGTTCGATTCTCACATTGGACACTTTTTTTCTGATTAAAAAAAAAATGCTCCAATGGCCCCCGAATCTTGCAAAAGTCCAAACTCCACCAGCGAGTTCAAGTAACCAAACGGGGCTCTGGCACATTTGTAAGTGCAAAGTCGAACACGTGGTGTACTTACAGTAAAAAGCAGTTGCTAACTACCCATAATGATTATCATGGCCTGTACCACGTGTATTAGGGATAAGCAAAAAAAAAAAGTCTATTTTGATGGCAGACGTGACCTTTATTTATATATACAGTAGAACTACCTCTCTGTAAAGGACAACACCTAATTGCAAAGTCAAAGTGTCCTTTTACCGGAGATTTGCTAAATAGTAAAAATGGTAAATTTGCAAATGTAAACTGTCCTTTATAGAGAGGTGTCCTCTACCTCGAGTGTCCTCTCATGGAGGTTGTTCTACTGTATCGATTTCCACCTGACAAAATTCTGATCTAATATTGTGATATTTTTGTTGATAGGGCTTTAAAAAATATTTAGAATATGCACAGTATATGACCTCTATAATTTAACACCGACTTTAATTCAACAGGAAAATTCTGTTATCCCCTTGTAGTGTTGAATTAAAGAAGTTGGGGACTATTATGTTTAGAGAGCCGCTTTAATTCATGACGCAACGCTAGATTTACATACTACTTTATTATTAAAACAATTAGCTTTTATACAAAACTAGACGAATGGCCCGGGCAACGCCCGGGTTTTACCCGAGTGTGTATATATTTTAAAAACGTTTTAATTCAAATACTATTCGTTACAATTATAAATTGGCGCCATGGATGTCACTCTTGTGAAACATCCCGTTCCAAACTGTGTGTTTTTAAAATGTTTAAATTAAAATACTATTCGTTACAATTATAAGGTACTTATATATATTTAAAGGTTCTCATAAAAAAAAAAAGGTTATTGATTTAAAAGTTTATTTTATTTTATTTAAAGAAACATATTTTCATTTAAGTATTGTTATTTATTTTAAAAGATTAAGTAATTGTGCAAAACGATAATTGCCTTAAAAAGAAATTGCCTTAAAAAAAAAAGAAACATTTGCGGTGATTTTGTCTTGCATTCGTTTATACAATTATTAAATATATTGGCATCATATATTAACTTTATGAACGGAAAAATATGTCCAGGGTAGCCTAGTGGTCATGGCATCTGCCCGGTAAGCGGAAGGTCGTGGGTTCGATTCCCATCCCTTGACACTTTTTTTATTTTATCCATTCTGACCAAAATCTATCCGTGAACTTCACACAGTGAACTTCACACAGACAGAATAAGGCAATTATATAAGTAGATATAAATACAAAAGATGATGTTAAGAAATTAAAAGAATTTTAACATCATACATAACAGGGACTGTATATATATATAAAAAATTATATATTTTAAATGTTAATTTGCATAATGATAAGTCAGCACAATTTGGATTATAGATTATAAACACAAAGCAATAAGACCAAATCCAAATAAATAAATAGTGTGTGACGTTTCGGTAACAGCGTTGTTACCATCTTCAGACAAAAAGTACTGAATATATTTAGTATATCATTTTATATATTTATATATCATTCAGTACTTGTGTCTGAAGATGGTAACAACGCTGTTACCAAAACGTCACACACTTTATTTATTTGGTCTTATTACCTTGTGTTAATTTGCATATTAAGTTTGTATTGTAATTTTTCAATTTGACATATTTCTGAAAAAAAATAAGTTATTGATAATTTATGTTGTTATATAAATGTTATTTTTTTTTATTGCTAAATTTAACAAAGTTTTAAAAAATCTTGTTAGCGCCCAACTTAAAATATATGTATACAGTAGAACAACCTCCATGAGAGGACACTCATGCTAGAGAACACACCTCTCTATAATGGACAGTTCTCATTTAAAAAATTAATTTTTAATTAATTAATTAATTAATTTTTAATAATTATTAACTCTCCCTTAAGAGGACACCTATCTTAATACAATAAAATAAAACCTAATCCAAATAATTTAATGGTGTGTGACGTTTCGGCAACAGCATTGTCACCATCATCAGACAAAAGAATAAATCTATAATCCAAATTGTGCTTTATCAGGACACTTCTCCCTAAAGAACACTTTGGTTCTGCAACTAGGTGTTGACCTTTACAGGGAGGTAGTTCTACTGTATACTGTAAGCAAAAAAAAAAGACAGAAAATATATACCATGGAAAAATGAAACTATATTAAAAATTTAATATATCAAAACCCAAACACCAGATCTCAATCTACTTTGAAATTTACTGAAAATTTCCTTTATCAAAGTGAAATTATTAACTACAAGTCCAAATTATTAAATTGTGTGTGACCTTTTGGTAACAATGCTGTAACACCGAAAAGTAACAATTTATTTGGATTTTAGTCTTGTTGCCTTATGTTTCTTTAATTTATAATCTAAATTGAACCTTATTGAAATGTTAAATAAGATTTTTTGGGCATAAAATCTTATGGTTAATTAATACATTTAAACCTGTCTATAGCGCCCCCTCTAAATAGCATCTTCCTCTCTATAGCGCCCTATTTTGGTGAGTCCCAAGAGGGGGGGGGCGCTATAGACAGGTTTAACTGTAGTACGATGCGATTTACATTAAAAGTGACCTGTCTATAGCACCCTATTTTGGTGAGTCCCAAGAGGGGGGGGGCGCTATAGAGAGGTTTAACTGTAGTACGATGCGATTTACATTAAAAGTGACCTGTCTATAGCACCCTATTTTGGTGAGTCCCAAGAGGGGGCGCTATAGAGAGGTTTAACCGTAGTACGATGCGATTTACATTAAAAGTGACCTGTCTATAGCACCCTATTTTGGTGAGTCCCAAGAGGGGGCGCTATAGAGAGGTTTAACCGTAGTACGATGCGATTTACATTAAAAGTGACCTGTCTATAGCACCCTATTTTGGTGAGTCTCAAGAGGGGGGGGCGCTATAGACAGGTTTAACTAGTAATAAACCAATTAATTAGGCTAATAAAATGGACACCATATAAATATTTATCCCTTTTTCATTGTAGTAAGAAAAGTAGAAAGTGTGTTTTATTTGAAAAATTTATGTTTAATTAGTTTTTTTTTCCTTGTAATTATATACGTATATCGTCAGAATACATAGCTGTCTGGTGGATTAAATTGACAAAACCACTGGGAGGGTTCACCACTGATGAGCCAAGCCCTCCTAAATATTTTTTTATCATTGCAGTAAATATAGTAGAAAGATTGATAAGGCATAATTTGGATTATAGATTATAAACACAAGGTAATAAGACCAAATCCAAATAAATGATTATTTACAGTATTTGGATGGGGCTTATTACCTTGTGTTTAGTAGAAAGAGTTTATTTTATTTGAAAAGAAAAAAATCTGTGCTCATTTAAAAGGTTTTAATTACATATACATCAACACCTATTTACATAAAACCAAGATGTTCCTTATAAATACGTATTGCGGTAATTTTTAAACAGATGTCATTTTATTGGTCGTTCTTTCAGAATTTTGTAGTTTTATTGTGGCCTTTGTACGCGCCCTTTGTGTTCAAATGAAGTTCTATTTATAATATTTGAATAGATGGAAATATGCAAATACACCTATCCCCCGATTTACACGGTACTTGTTTTACACGTTTTCCTTTTACACAGTTTTCCAAATAAGTTTTTTTTGTTGTTTTTATCGCACTATACTAAATGCTACTGTGATTGAACACATGCGCTGTGTACACATCTCACGAGGAATCCTGAGCTTATGTGCTGACTACATATTTTAACCTGTCAAATGCATTTTATTTTTGTGTACACCTATCTCTCGATTTTCACGTTTTTCTCAGGAACGTATCTACTGTGTAAATTGGGGGATAGGTGTATAACATTGCCTTTTTTTTTTAAAGAAATACTTGCTGTACATTTGTTATATAACACGACTGTACCATGTTATTTTTGTGTTGATGCCTTGGTAGCGAACAAACTAAAGAATATTGTGTTCCATAATGGTTGTGCAATATTTATATTTACCTCTAATCAATAAATGTGTTTAAAATATGCAAATTCTATTTACATATAATAATATATATACATCTTTGCTTAAACACCATTGGCTGCGACAATTTTGAATGAGGTACGAGTTACCTTAAATTTTATTATTCACATTCTATAAACCCTTTTTTTAAAAGTCACTTTTCCTTTGTTGTTGTTCATTTTGTTGAAATACATTATTGACTGTATTGACTCATCCATTGATGTACTCTACTCATCCCCGACAGACACCATCAAAAGTCTCAAGCTTTACAAGCTTGACACCCTAATATGATTGAGTGGAGATAAGAAAGAAGAAGAAGACTTTTGTTGAAATTTTAAAATATATTGTAACAAAGTATTTATTAATTTTATTATTTTTATTAACAGAGTGGTAATTTTTATGTTTATATTTTGCTACTCGTAAATTTCCCTCATGGCTTATCTTTTGTTTACCATTCATAGTTTGTCCTTCCCTGAAATAAATTGTTGTCTCCTCCTGAAGTTTTTGTCTTCCCTAATTTTTCACGCGGCATTTTTTATGTACAACTTACCCCAAGTTAAAGATAATCCTAATGAATGGCGTCAGCCACCGTCCCGTTTTCCTTATTTACAGATCAGCTTCCGAGAACCCCTCACACCTGTGGTCCTTCCCGGGGTCCAGGGATGATTGACAGGTGTCCCATCTGGATGGAGCTACTTGACAATATTTATGTTTTTGAAACCATTCCATCTTATCATGTACAGTAGAACCTCCATGAGAGGATGATCATGCTAGAGGACACCTTTCTGCAAAGGATAGTTTTACATCACCAATACAGTAGAACAACCTCCATGAGAGGATACTCCTTCTAGAGAACATCTCTCTTTACAAAGGACAGTTTACACACATCACCAAAATTACAATTTTTACTGATTAGCATCTCTCCAGTAAGAAGACACCTTTCCCTAATGGACACTTTTACTCTGCAACTAGTATGACTCATAGTAGTCTCTGTATGAGAGGTAGTTCTACAGTACTTTTCTACTATATGTTAAAGTAGTGCAGTAGAACCTCCATATGAAGACACTCGCTAGAAGACACCTCTCTACAAAGGAAAGTTTTCATCACCAAAATGACCATTTTTACCAATTTGGCTTTCTTTGGATGTCTCTCTTTCTATTTATTCTATATCTATCATTAATAATCTTATTTATTCATTTTATGTATTTAACCTTATATAATCTTATATGGATGTTATAATAAATCAGTTTCAATCTCTCTCTCTCTCTCTCTCAAAAAGATACTTTGGCTCTGTAGCTAAATGTTCTACCCTCTACAGAGAGTTAGTAATACACCTATCCCCCGATTTACACGGTACTTGTTTTACACGTTTACGCTTTTGCTTTTACACGGTTTTCCAAATAAGTTTTTTTTTTGTTTTTATCGCACTATACTAAATGCTACTGTGATTGAACACATGCGCTGTGTACACATCTCACGAGGAATCCCGAGCTTATGTGCTGACTACATATTTTAACCTGTCAATGCATTTTATTTTTATTTCTGTGTACACCTATCCCCCGATTTACACGTTTTTCTCAGGAACGTATCTACCGTGTAAATCGGGGGATAGGTGTACTTGTTATTTTATATTTAAATAGAACCCTATCTTTTTTTTCTTTTTTTTTTTTCAATAAAATTTATAAATATAAAATAAAGAAAAAGGCATCTCCTTATTGTGCAACTGAATATGGCTCAAGCCATCAGCAACTTTCAGTTGCACGATAAAAAGATGCCTTTTTCTTAATTTATGCATCTTATCCCAGTACAATATCACATTTGTACTATTTTTTCAAATATAAAATAGTTTCATTATTTATTTACAAACTAAACTTGTTGATTGAGCAGTGATATAATAGAAAAGCCTAATTGAAGACACATGAGATAACAAAGTGTGAACAAAATTGCCTTTGTCTTCTTCTTTAAAAAAAAAATAGATGACCAACTACATCTAAAACATTCCACTTCCTCAAGTTTTACCTATGAGTGAGTATGTTGTCAAATAAATTGACAGTATCAAGGACTTGCACTTGCTATTGTGCAGAATAATCAGAGCTGTGTTCAAGATTTAGGCAGATGATTTTGCCCAAAATTATCATCATATCTCATCAACCTCTATACTGAACATTTCATTTGATCACCAAATCTCAATAAAATAGAAATAGGCTGCACATTGGAGGAATGAAAATAATTACCTTCACTATTCTAATGACACTACACTGCTAAGCAGAAAATAAAAATACCTAAAAGAGATTTTTTGAGAGATTATTGTGAAAACTTTGTTTTAAAATTAAATATCTCAGCAAGACCAAACTACCAATAATACAAGGTTGGAAAAAGAGTTTTAAAAAATCCAGATAAGACAACAGAAGACAAATACGATTTCAGTGAAACTATTAAGAAGCTAATGAAAATCATTCTTAAAAATACAGGCCTTCATTATCTATGATGGTTTGTCACCTAACTTCAAGGATTTGTCCAAGACACCATGGCTCGCGCTTGGAGATGAAGCCACGACAGGATCTACAGTGTCGACGTCCCCAAATTCATGTTCTATCGAACAGAAAACCCATAATCTGACGGGGCGGCATCAGGGCTGTACACAGGGTGTGGCAGTACTTCGAAGTCATCATCAAGCGCTGCAAGCTTCTCCCGCGTCTTCCTTGCCGTATGTGGCCTGGCATTATCTGCCTTAAGCAATACGCGTTTACGGCGAGTCAGTGATGGATATTTCCCCATCAACTCTGTGTAGACCCGTTCCAGCTGCTCAGAGTACAGATCGGCGTCTACAAATCGTTCATTTGGGATGAGCTCGAAATGGAGGACACCCTCTATGTTCCACAGATACCCTATATCATCACCCACTTGGTAAAGCGATCTTGACGGGTGACTCTTGGCCTAGTGCAGCCTATCGTTTGTGATGGTTGTGGTTTTCACAAGGTAGACCCTTTTCTCGTCGCCCATTTGTCCCTCAATTTAAAATCTAAATACCCTCCCGCTACTTGCCCTCAGTGTTGACAAACACTCCCCAAATATATTCCCACCCTCCTCGACGAAAAAGAAAAAGGATTTTAAAAAGTATTAATTATTAAAGAAAACATACAAATGAATTTGTATGACATGGGGATCTTGGGGTTTGCTTGGGCTTGTGATGATTCTGGTGTTCAGCCTGAAAATGTGCCGCTGTGATCAGCCACCATGGGTCTGGCTTTTCCATAGTGAAAGAGCATATAGTTAGAGCCCATGCTGGACTCTGGACTAGTGCTGGTGGGATCAAATCAGCCGCCATGTGGCTCGACCACAGGGAAGGGATGTTTGAGTCTATCTCAGACTCTGGCTTGGTGCTGTCAGAGCTGAAGGCTTCAGGCTCCATATACACCTCACAGTCACCAGAGCTGGGAGGAAGGGTGGGACATTGTTAGGCTAGATGCGGTTTTTTGGCTGAATTCGTGGCATGCGTATATATATGGTAATTTAAACCAACAACCCTATATTGTATACTACTTATAACAAGATTGCCATGTTGTATATAGAAACACATCTATAAATAATTATACGCATGATTGACATGTGTTATTGCATCACCATATGTAATGTACTTTGTACAAACTGAGGATGAATAAATAAAACTATGTTATAGATTAAGAGCTGAGCTAAGCAAGAGATCGAGATAGAAATCAACCCTAAAGAGGAATTTGGCAAGTCGTTGCCATCAAGGTCAAAGGGTGCAGAATAGCGCAGACGCCCCCACGCCCTTTGGACCGTTCAAAGTCCAAATTCTCGCATGTCTCCCTCCTCGGCAAAAGGTATATAAAACCTCGGTTTTAGCCGAACTTACAGTCACTTTACCATCGGCGTGAGTCCTTGTCGGTTGTAGCCAGGACCACCTCATCGCCATGTAAAACAGTAAGATCTCTTCTATCTCCATCTTGCTCTTAGCTCGACTCCTATCTGTTCATGGAACTTTCCTACTACAACTGTGTTTCTTCGTTTTTTTTTGTGTGTGTGGACATTCCCAAGCTTTCCACTCTGCCTCGACCACGACTGCCTGTACTCTGTGAGAACTGTTAAAGGTCCTACAAGGTGCAGAGAGGTACTGGAAAACTCTCCACGCCCTGACTGTCCCTCTCGGTTACTACAGGTTTGACCCTCGGTTACCACATATACATATCTTATTAACTTTGTATTATATATGTCAAGATTTGTCCAGAACACTACCCAACCTAACCATGTCCCACTATTCCTCCTCTAAGCTCCAAAGCTCCGTTGATTGTGAGGCGTAGATGGAGCCTGAAATCTTCAGCGGTGATAGCACCGAGCCAGAGTTTGAGATGGACTCAAATACCTCTTCCTTGTGGTCGAGCCACCACATCTCTAAGATCAAATAATTGTTAAGGCCAATTAAACACAACTTCCTTCATATTTATTGTTTTCGCTCTAGTCCCAACTTGTGAAATAGCTGTACAATCTAAGATTTTAACAAGAATACTATAAAATGGACTGCACTAAACAAGAACCATTCTCTGATTTGAACTTATTCAACTCACACACTTATTCTCGTATATTTGATATTTTTTATTATCTCCCACAAATCCAAATTTTTAACTAAAATATTTTTACTTACAAGGGCTCACATTAAAATTTACATTAACAAAAAAAATCGTGTGTCCATATTTGCTTACAAAAAAAAAAAAAACTATCTCAAAAGAGATAAAGTAAAATCAATCAATTTAATCAATAGTTCTTTAAAAAAAAATTGAATTCATTTGGATGAAGACATTTTTTTTTACAATATTCAAAAATTTTTAAGATTTAAAATAATCATTAATATTTTTATGAGAATATATAAACAATATTTAATGATAAAAATAATAGTCATATGTATATAATTAATCCAGGTTGCCCCCCTGGAGCAACAAAAGGAGTTGCTAACTACCCAGAACAACAAACAAAAAGTTGACAATAATAAAAAAAAATAAAATAATAAAAAAGCACTAAAAAAATGAAATAAGAAAAATCAAATTAAAAATTTAATATGAATTTTGTAGAATATTTTGGAAATAAAAAAATTCCTAAACTATTTTCTACACGAAGAATACCTAAACTATTAGAGAAATCTTGCAACACTGAATCGAAACTTGTTAATAGTTATTTATTATTATTATTTTTGCAAATATAAAAAAATATATATGTATATATATTCTACGTTTATTTAGGTTAAATTCAAAATTTAATTATTTTACAAATGAATTTAATTTTGAAATTACAAATTAATTTATAAAAATATATATACCACTCTAAAAATTTCACTTTAGTTCTAAAATATAATTAGAGATGGCGTTAGTTATCATATTACGTCATTTTTTTAGAGCCTTTCTATTGGACAATGGCCGGTGACGCCATCTTGTTTATCTAAAACATACGACCCTACGGGATTTTGGCCTTTAATTTCTTAATTCGGTTAAATACAAAGTTACGGCTCATTCGCTCTCCTTGTTGACATTTTAAAAAGTTTCGATTTAAAAAAATAAAAAATAGTTTACAATATAGACAGATTACAACACTTGATAACTAATATTTATTAATTGTATTTTTTTTTTCATCTCAAAGGAATTTAAACTTTAAACCGTAAGTACATTTTCGCCTTTTCTTGTTTCTAAATGTTTTCGGAAAATACATTCAACTTTGAACACAATTAATTACAAATTAATTGAGATAATATAAATGAACAAAATTTTTAAATACACTAAACATTTAAAAACAAATTAAATATCAAAAGATAAATTTAATGTCTATTTTACCTTGATTAGAAAATATTTTCGTTTCAGAATATGTCACCACAATGTTAAATCAACGTAACCTGTTCAATTTTAATAAAATCACCAAAATATTTAAAGTAATATTAAATATATTTTAAAATGCTTTATGGAAAAAAGCAAAAGGGATGAGTGCCTATGTTATACAAGTAAATATTTACTATGGTAGACAGATGCCAAGATAGAAATAATTAATTGTTAATACATTTTTGGCTTTATAGTTGAAAACAATAGTATTCAATGAAACAATTCAATAGATTGTAATATTTATTATTAATATTCTAGTATAAGGTGTTACATGTGTATAAGGACCATGTAATATTATATAAATTTTATCATTTTTAAAATTTTAACACAAATAATACACCATTACAAATAAGCATGATATCATACTTAAAAGAAAAAAGGATGGATTATGGATATTTACAGCAATAATTTTATCCACAAATTATATAAAAATACCATTTTAAAAATAAAATCATCTATGAATATTCAAACTATTATAGACGCGTATGATTCTTTTGAAAATTAAATAATTTCTACTGCCCTTAGTGCAATGGAAAAATTAAAGGGAGGGCCTGGCTCATCAGTGGTGAACCCTCCCAGTGGTTTCGCTGTTTAATCTGCCATACTGCTGTTATATTGCATTTTTGGAACTTCCTTTTATAGTGATACTGATGCTAGACTCTTGGAAAATCAGCTATATTATGCTATATTTTTATAGATGAAACACCACTTTTAGAGTCCACATGATTGTCTAAGGCCCCTGATTGGACATTAGCTTTTATATTTTGCCAATATGGTGAATGTATAAATATATTTGATTAGGTTAGTTGAGGTTAGGTTGGAATAGAGTAGGTATAGTAAAATACAAAGAATTTTAACACCAATTTCATACAATATAGCTCTTCACTCACAAGAGGTAAACAAAGAGGAGGATTCTACCATTATAATGAATATTGATACAATGGGACACATTTCTTATTATCTAAATGAACCAAATGATAACAGCCTCATCTAAAATTACTTTTATTACCATTGTTATTGTGTTTTAAATATGTAAACAATGATGATTTGCTATGCAAATAAAATAAATAGTAGGCAAACTGGGTAGGACATGCTTTAATTCTTCTTGGTGTCTTCTTCTTTAGCAGCATGTAGCTTACTCCACTCCAGTTCTTAAGGTCATTGGTCCATATTCTTCTTGGTGTCTTCCTCTTTAGCAGCATGTAACTTACTCCACTCCAGTCCTTAAGGTCATTGGTCCATATTCTTCTTGGTGTCTTCCTCTTTAGCAGCATGTAACTTACTCCACTCCAGTCCTTGAGGTCATTGGTACATATTCTTCTTGGTGTCTTCCTCTTTAGCAGCATGTAACTTACTCCACTCCAGTCCTTGAGGTCATTGGTCCACATTCTTCTTGGTGTCTTCCTCTTTAGCAGCATGTAGCTTACTCCAGTCCTTGATGTCATTGTTGGCGTCTTCCTCTTTAGCAGCATGTAGCTTACTCCACTCAGTCCTTGAGGTCATTGGTCCATATTCTTCTTGGTGTCTTCCTCTTTAGCAGCATGTAGCTTACTCCACTCCAGTCCTTGAGGTCATTGGTCCATATTCTTCTTGGTGTCTTCCTCTTTAGCAGCATGTAGCTTACTCCACTCCAGTCCTTGAGGTCATTGGTCCATATTCTTCTTGGTGTCTTTCTCTTTAGCAGCATGTAGCTTACTCCAATCCAGTCCTTGAGGTCATTGGTCCACATTCTTCTTGGTGTCTTTCTCCTGTATTCTCAAGGTCAAAAACCAAATCCTCTCTTGAAGAAACCCTCAGAAAATGCCCCTGTGTTTACTAATAATGCATATTACAATAGAAATTTATAATGATGCCCTGCATGCTCCCATTCATGTCATCCTTAACAAAAGAGCAGTTAGATCTCCTCTTTGCACCAATGCCTCAACTCGGAGCTAATTCTCTTAAGCCACAATCATTTCAACACCTTCTCCAACCTTCTTTTGACCCGGGGCTAAAGGCAATTAGCATAATCAGCCACTTTTATGTCTGTTGAAAGCACCACATCTACCTCAATTATAGATAACTATCATGTTCAAACAAGTTATTACAAGATCAGGAGAACAGGAAGGATGGGACTTTTAATAGCTCTCACATGCCTGAAATTAGGCCATTTCATGAAAGCAACAGGTGTTGATTTGGTCTATTACTTATACACACCTGGACTGTCATAGAGTAAATCTTTTTTTTTTTTGGATAAATCTCTGATCATATATCTTGTTGAATAAACATTCCAGAAAACACATCTGCCAATACTTCTCATTCTTTTTTTTTTACATTTAATCTACTGAATGTGAACTAACACATCAACCATTTCACATATCTTGGTCGTTCATATATTTGGAGAATCACTCATTGCCTCTCTGATTATAATATGTATGATTAAATAAAAAGATTTTTGACTTTGGACTATAGATTACAAACCTGAGAGAGAGAGAGAGAGAGAGGTAAAATAAGACCAAATACAAAATAAATTAATTCATTGTAATATAAATATTTATAAATGAGTTAAACAAAGCATCAAGAGCTGCGTATCTTTTACAAGATAAAAGATACGCAGCTCTTGATGCTTTGTTCAACTCATTTATAAATCTTACAGGGTTTTTCAATTGACAAATATTTATTTATTTATATTTGGATTTGGTCTTGTTATCTTATGTTTCTAATATGCTTCTTTTTTTTTTTCAAAAAAATAATTTAAACGCATAAGCAGAATAAACATAAGCAGAATTGTCCAATACAGTTTTAGAGCTCTTAGAAGCGGTCTGGTAGATTAAATTGGCAAAACCGCTGGGAGGGTTCACCACTGATGAGCCAAGCCCTCCCAATATATTTTTTCATCGCAGTAAGGACAGTAGAAGTTTGTATTATGTATAAAAGAAACTTTTGTGCTTTTAAATCCTTTTATTTTATATGTATTGATGTTCCTAAAGAGGCACAGCTCCACTTAAATATACATTAAAATAATGCATTTTGTTTATTATTCCAGTATATGTATATTGCTCTATCATTTACCTTGAAAAAGGAAGACGATGATTCCCCAAAATATCCGAGTAAAACTTTGAAAATGTTTTTTTTTTTTTTTTTGCTTATCCCTAGTACACGTGGTACAGGCCATGATAATCATGGTGGGTAGAAGTAGGCGACTGCTTTTTACTGTAAGTGCACCACATGTCTACACATGTGAAAAGCAGTTCGACTTTTGCACTTACAAATGTGTCGGAGCCCCGTTTGGTTACTTGCACTCGTTGTTGGGGTTGGACTTTTGCAAGAATCAGGGGCCATTGGAGCATTTTTTTTTAATCAGAAAAAAAGTACCTAATGCGGGAATCGAACCCGTGTCGTAGCGGTCGAAAACCAACGGTTTAGACCATCCTTCCATCGACCCCAACTTTGAAAATGTGGATGCCCCCATTTCAAATAATTCCAACTTCCTATCCAAAGTTACAGAGAGCTATTTCTTCTATATTCCTCTTATCTGAAAATTTTACAAACCCAATAAGTAAATTATATGGCGTTTTGGTAAGAGCATTTTTACTGAGACTTTACATATAATTTGATTTTTTTTTTTTCCTTGTGTGTGATACCTTACGATTCTTATCTCTTATTAAACATTTTACCTCATCATTATGTTAAAGTGTTTTTTTTTTTTTTTATTTCTACCTTTCTCCTTATCTCCAGTTTATAACATGTACTGGAACATTTATTCAGCTTGTGATGAGGAAGAAGTGGACAAACTCTTTGGTAAAAAAAAAAACTTAATTGGCCCAGTGAAAATGCACGCTATATTTTAGAGTCTTGCTATATACCTTTCCTATTCCCCCCTTGTAGTAAATTTTCTTTGCTTGGACAGAAATAAAAATAAAATAAAATTGAAGGGTTCCAAATCCATTAATCAAATTAAGAAGGGTGCTATATATATTACAGGGGGATTGTTGATGACATTTGTTCTTTGATCCATATCAAAAAGGTGGAAAATGTGTGTTGAAATGAAAGGGGCAGTTTTTACTGAGGAATAGTTATAGGCTTCTTTTTTGTGGAGATGGTCTTTCATCAGAGACAATATTGGTTGAAAGACTTCCTATTACTTGGCTTAACATGACAGTCTCTTTTAAGAAGCTACCTCCAGGTGAAACTGGATTTATCCATTATTTGTATTTACCTTGTAATGGATTTATCCATGTTTCTAGGCTGTGGTCTATACTATATGTATAATTAAATATACTTATTCCAAGACCTTCTCTTAGTCACACACTCCATATATCTATAGAGTTTCAAAATATTTGATCATACAATGTGCTCTCAGCTATTGTTTCACTAAAAAATGTCTAAAAATATATAAATCACATTTTGTTATTTGAATTGAAAATTCTGTGGCAATTCAAATTCTGTACAAATAATCTAGACCAGCATTGCAGTACCAACACAGGAAATTGAGAAAGATGTTGTAACACAGTTAAGTCTTTCTGGTCACTTCATTGTCCATTTGTGTTTCCATCAGGGAGGGAGTGATGGCGGCCTATCTCACATCATCCATGATTAATTCATATTTACATATCAGGAGAGTGGTGTGCACCTAGATGAGATGTAAAGTTTATTGGAGAGGGACATCTTCAGAACACAACACATATGGTGAAAACTATTTTAAAATCTCACTAAACATCACACACTATTTATTTACTTGGATTTGGACTTGTTACCTTATTAAGAAAAAGGCATCTCCTTATTGTGCAACTGAAAGTTGATTAATCAAGAATGGGTATTTGGCCAATTCTGAAATAATTAAAAATCAACGAGAATAGTTGATATTTATTCTGATAGATGGCGCAAGCCATCAGCAACTTTCAGTTGCACAATAAGGAGATGCCTTTTTTTTTCATAATTTATGCACCTTATCCAAGTACAATATCACATTTGTACTATTTTTTCACATTGTTACCATGTGTTTCTAATCTATAATCCAAATTGTAACCTTATCATTTTAAAATCTATCATGATGTGGATGAGATTCTCACAATAATTGAATCATCCTAGATTAGCAGGTCAGAGGAATAGCCATTAAAATGAAACTAGACACCGTGGTCTTCCATGAAATCAAAATGCAAACATTTAGTTTCCATTTCACAATGCAATTTCCCTTCCTCTCTTCTCCGTTGTAAAGATAAAAATAACTTGTGGTCAAATTACCCTTTTTTCCTTCATTCATCATATAAGCAGACAGCTTGAAACAGAGCGTATGTGGTTGGCTTTTTTTTTTCTTGATGAATCATAGAAAGGTATTTGATAGTCAGGAATAAATGTTTATAGTTGATATTAACTCCGATAGATGGTGCTCTGCTATCTTGCTCATTTGAGAGGTCAGGATATAACTTTTTCATTTTTTCCCCCTTATCCTTTTATTAGTCTAAATTAGACAAGATCTTGGAGGTTGTGCTCATAAAGAATTTCAAGAACTCTTCTTGGTTCTCTGTAAAGGGATCCTTTGTCCTTTCTAATACAATTTAGTATATGTTGGGGAGTGGCCTCTTCGGTTTTGAACCTAGTATACATGGGGAAGCTTTTGGCTCCCTCTTTATAGACTATTTCATTAATACTGTGTGACTTGGAAATATGCAAATTGTATAAATGACATATGGCCCTGATATAGTAAATAGATGTTGACTGACTGGTGCTCCTATAACTGCCTCAGTAGAAATTTTTATATCTCTGAAGGAAGAAAATATTTATACTCAATAGCAGATGAAATATGTAAAAAAAAAAAAAAAATTTTTTTAGGTGGGGCATTGAGTGTTTCTTTTTTTTTTCTAAATCCCAAGTGTCAATTGAGCATTGAGCGCCAATTTACTGAATATAAATGTAGACCAGGCAACATCTCCCAATATATTCTTAGTGCTATAAGTCATTTGGACAATTTGCATATTTACAGGAATATTCAAATAGGATGTCTATACTTGCATAAGAAAAAAATAATGAAGAATAAACATTCTGATTATTAATTTTTTGTTAATATTATCATGAGCTGTCTCCGATACAAAGATTGAAGTTCAGTTTACTATGATCCTGGACCTTCCAGCATGTAGCCTACTCCAGTCCTTGGTCCTCCCATTTCTCTCTCTCTCCTTGTATGTATATATATACTTCCCAATCATATCTTGAAGAGAGCCTCTGCTCTCCTAGAGAATTCTTAGGGGTTAAGAGAGAGATGGGTTATCATCAGTATCATTATTGTCACCTCCAATATGGACATTATTGATTGCTATTTCATACCCTGTTCTGTACAATTCACCTCTTCCTATCTTCTAACTCCAGACCATATTCTATTAGATTATCAAACACCAATTCTCCCTTCAATCCCTCGAGTCAATAGACACAATGATCCTCAGACTACATGTCCTACAAACTTCCATTTACTATGAATTGCTTCACTTAGAAGGCATCTCTACTCTCCATCAAATCTTCTCTCCAAACTTCTTTGTTTATCACCACTCTATCTATTCATTTGAATCATGGAGGATTCTTTCTAATACACAAGATGTAAAAAAAAAATCTATTTTTCTGAACTGCCTCTTCGCTCATTGTCCATTCTTCACGTCCCCACAGAAAGATAAAAAATGAAGCAAAACGTTCAAACATAATATTCTCATAATATTGTAATTTGATAACAGATGGCGCGCTAGTGCATCGTAATATAATTGTTTGAATAAAAGACACAAATCGATATTTGCGGAAGAGCGATTGCTCGAAGCATATTATATATTTATATATTTATAATTATATGTAATTCTGCTGTCCTAAAAGCTTATGTCCATAGTTCATCTAAAATACCCATTCGAAGAGTCAAGCATCAGTATCACTATAAAAGGAAGTTCCAAAAATGCAATATAACAGCGGTATGGTAGATTAAACTGGCGAAACCGCTGGGAGGGTTCACCACTGATGAGCCAGGCCCTCCCTTTAATTTTTCCATTGCAGTAAGGACAGTAGAAATTATTTTATTTTAAAAAGAATATTACGCGTCTAAAATAGTATTGTAATTTGATAATATTCTCAATAACAAAATCAATCATAGCTGTTTATCGAGGAATCCACATCCGGTTGGCATATTTCTTCCAAACTAGATTAGTAGCCCACAGTGACAGGTTTCCATTTATATATACCTCTCTCTCTCTCCCTCCTTTTTTTTTTTCTTTCTCTCTCTCTAACACTGCCTTGGGTTGAAGGACAGGGAAAGGGGGTGGTGTTGAAAATTTCCACCCAATTTTTTTCTCTCTCTCTTTCTATTTTTTACCCTTGTGTAATTAGGTGTTTTAATTGCAAAGCATTTTTTTGGTTTCTGTTGTACTAGATGACAAACATTTTTGATCCCTGAGGAACCATTTTTTTGGTTATGATTCTGTAGTACTAGATGATAAACATTTTTGATCCCTGAGGAACCATTTTTTTGGTTATGATTCTGTTGTACTAGATAACAAACATTTTTAATTCCTGAGGAACCATTTTTTTTAATTGAATTGAATTTTTTTTTTTTTTACATATTCCAAGTAAACAGGTTGAAAGAGACAGATGCAATTTTGTTCACAATTGGTTATCTTGTATGTCTTTAATAAAAGTCACTGTAATATCTTTCTGAGTTATTGTCTGAATCCCGATATACATGCTGAAAGGTACAACTTCCTTAAGTTTTGTCCATGAGTGTACAGGCCTTGTGTTGGATTGTTTTTGAAGACAACTCTCAGATTTATAAAATTAAACTTTAAACATTTTTAGATATAGAGAGAGAAACGAGTTAATTACCTCTTATTTAACAAAAGAATCATCTAATTTACATACATCGTTCTAACCAGATTTAACTTGTTCAAAACAGACGACAAAGGAAAAAATAAACAAATTAATAATAGAGGGTAAGTTCCTATTTTTTACAAGCTTTCACACTCGAAGCTCACACTTGCTTCACCTTGATTAAGCATGGTGACTTTTTTACTGTAGAACATGTTTACATATTTGAAGAGAGAAAGCAGCTATACTTCTGAGCTTACAAGTTGCCAAAGCCCTATTTGGTTACTTTCACTTCACCACTGTACAAAACTTGTACAAGATTCAGAGGTCATTGAAGCAGAAAAAAGGGCTTGATGCAGGATTTGATCCCGGCTGTGGAAAGTCAACAGTGTGTGCCATTTTTAGACAACATTTAAATTAGCACAAAAACCATCTATAATATAAAGAGATAATCCCATAATATTATGTTCAAATCAATAAGCTTGAGGGATAAGTCTCTTTCAAATTGAAAGAGACTTATCCCTCAAGCTTATTGATTTGAACATAAAGAGATGTAAGCAACAAATCAATAAACTCTACGTGACATTTCAGTAACAGCGTTGTTACTTTCATGCACAATTTATTGATATGGTCTTGTTACCATTATGTTTCTAACCTATAATCCACAAATTGTGTATACCTTTTATCTTTGTAATAAATAGATAAAAACTTGTGAGTAGTGCTAAATTTTTATACAATTTTTTATTTAAGCTTTTGGAAGCTCTGCTTTATAAAAAAAAAAATCACTATTTCTAAATATAAAGCACATGTTAGCACTACAAGAAAAAATATTTCTAATAAAACTCTTACCTTCACTTTAATCTTTCTTCCCAATATCTTTTTTTTTTTTGCTTATCTCTAGTACACGTGGTACAGGCCATGATAATCATGGTGGGTAGAAGTTGGCGACTGTTTTTACTGTAAGTGCACCACATGTCTGCACATGTGAAAAGCAGTTTGACTTAGCACTTACAAATGTGCCAGAGTTCCGTTTGGTTACTTGCATTCGCTGGTGGGGTTGGACTTTTGCAAGAATCGAGGGCCATTGGAGCATTTTATTTCATTTTTTTAATCAGAAAAAAAAGTGCCTAATGCGGGAATTGAACCCGTGTCGTAGCGGTCAAAAACCAATGGTTTAGACCATCCTTCCACCGACCCATTCCCAATATCTGAATAAAACTATTAAAAAAAAGTTTACAAGCATAAAGTAACCACCAGAATCCATCCATAAACACACAAACCAAGGAGCTGTAATGTTTTTCTCCCTAGTGATAACGTGTAACATGTTGTTTTTATATTTTGAATCAGAGAATGATTTTAGGTGATAAAGTAAATTCAAAAATTGTTAAATAAAAAGTTTAGTTTGCTGTTTAAAAGTTTTGTTATCTTTTATTACAGCGTGTGTGATGAGTAATAAAAAATGATTTCTAATATTGTGAAGGGGGCGGACAGCTCACCTAGAGTTATCAAATAGAGAAGTGTTTATTATTGATAAAAGATTGTAATGTCACCTGTGTGGTGGACATTGCATGAAATTAGTCATTCAACCCCACACACACACCCTCCCATTATAAACTTGCAAAATATTTCATCAGCAATATTTCATCTCATTGTAGGAAACCTCCATTAATTATAATAAATCACATTCTCCTCTCTATAAACACCATCACTTATGTAATAAGACCAAATTCAAATAAATAGTGTGGGACATTTCGGTATTTTTGTCTGATGAGAGTAACAACACTCTGAAACATTACACATACTATTTATTTGGTCTTGTGTCTCTAATCTATCATCCAAATTGTGCCTTATATCAGCATCTCACTTAGATTTTATAAACACAATTAAACACAAGGTAATAAGACCAAACCCAAATAAATAAATAGTGTGTGATATTTCGGTAACAGCGATGTTACCAAAACGTCACACACTATTTATTTATTTGGATTTGGTCTTATCACCTTGTGTTTATAATCTATAATCCAAATTGTGCCTTATCAATATCCACAATTAAAATAATTGGGACTTTATAATTACAGTGAATTTTGCTATAACAACAGCATTTCGGAGCCAAGATTGTAATAAAAAAAGCCTCTTATATAATGAGATTCCAAACACAAAGTAATAAGACCAAATAAATAGTGTGTGACAGTAACTGTCACACACTATTTATTTGGATTTGGTCTTATTACCTTGTGTTTATAATCCAAATTATGCTGACTTATCCTAATGAGATTCCAATGTATGAAGCTATAACCAATCAATCAGTGGAGTGAACCCAGGAGGAGCTCTGAACATCAGAAATAGACAGCATCAAACAACACTAACAAGATTTAGAACAGGCCATCTCAAGCCATTGAAGATAGAAAATAATAACAAAATCTACCCCACTTGCCCAAAATGTAGCTTGGCACCTGCAGCTCCAGAACACATTTTGGCTTGTATTAGATGCACTAAACAGGACCTTTGGGAGAGGCCGCTGCTCATCATAAAACAGCTCGAGGAGCATGAACTCATGGAATTTGTGTAATCTTTACACAAGGGGATAAGAAACAACAACAACAACATAACCAATCAATATTTTATCTGTGAATGATTTATCTGGTATTATATAAAGATGATGTATGGCCTCTTCCCTCCCCATTTCCTCTTTCCTTTCTAAAAAGCTGATCAATCTGAACTTCCTGCTTCTAGGGTTAGAAGTTCTCAAGGTACCACCACTTGTTACAGCAAACTTGGTCCATCTCTCTGTTGCCGCATTCTTCATTTACCTAGCTGGTACATACAGTAACTTCTTTAATTCAACAAGGTATTGGAATTTTCTGGGGAATTATAGTCATATTATAGTTGGTTAAACTCAAGGCCTCTTTTATAACTGCAATTTGTGTGGTTACAATAGTAGAATCTCTATAAGCTTACATTCTTACCTAGCAGCCACCTGGCTAACTACTACAGTAGAACAACCTCCCTGTAAAGGACAATACCTAATTGCAGAGCCAAAGTGTCCTTTAGGGAGAGATGTCCTCTTACCAGAGAGTTGCTAAATTGCAAAAATGATAATTTTGCAAATGAAAACTGTCCTTTGTAGAGAGGTGTCGCTAAAGGGAGGTTCTACTGTATTGCCAAAATTGTCATTTTTACCATTTAGCTGCTCTCTGGACACCTCTCTTTCTCTCTCTCTAAAGAACACTTTGGCTCAGTGACTAGGCGTTGTCATGAGAAAGTAGTTCTAATTGTAATTCTAAAGTCTAAATTGTTTTAACCATTGTTATAATGATATCTTGTGTGATGTGATGTTATAGGTTCCACACATTATATGTATTATTTCTATAGAGATTCATAGAAATATTCATATTTTACTGTTGTTGATAAGGCACAATTTGGATTATAGATTATAAACACAAGGTAATAAGACCAAATACAAATTAAAAAAAATTGTGTGTGACGTTTCGGTAACAGCGTTGTTACCATCTTCAGACAAAAGTACTGAGTAATGAATACTTTTGTCTGAAGATGGTAACAACGCTGTTACCGAAACGTCACACACAATTTTTTTTTTAATTTGGATTTGGTCTTATTACCTTGTGTTTTTTTTACTGTTGTAAAATTACCTTAAATAATTTTTCAATATAAATAAACAGATAGATAAAATATATACCTACGATGGGGGATGATATTTTAAACAGATTAAGTTTTGGAACATAACAGACAGAGAGATATTAAAATATGTTATCAAAATTCGAAACTATTTTAAAGGCATAAGATTCTTTTTGAAATTAAACAATTTCTACTGCCCTTCTTACTGCAATGGAAAAATTAATGGGAGGGCCTGGCTCATCAGTGGTGAACCCTCCCAGCGGTTTCGCCAGTTTAATCTACCATACCGCTGTTACATTGCATTTTTGGAATTTCCTTTTATAGTGATACTGTTGCTAGACTCTTGGAATGGGTATTTTAGATGTACTATGGACATAAGCTTTGAGGACAGCAGAATTACATACAATTATAAATATATAATAAATATTTTATAGATATTTAGAGGCCTCACCAGACCACCTCTTGGAATGTATGGAAGCCTCAAGACAGGACCCCAACCCTACCAAGATTGTGAATTTGATCTATGAATATAGTCTGCATGACCTTGTATAATTATACAATGGGATACAAGAAAATAAGACCTAATCTAAATAATTTAATAGTGTGTGATGTTATACAATGGGATAATAATAATAAAAGAAAATAGAAATTGGATTTTAAAATAATTAAACCATATTTTGAGAAGCTAAAAAAAGTTGTGTAAATATGAAGCATTTGTGCTTGCTGAGGTGTGTTTAGCCCATTTAAATATTGAAGCGGAAGTAATTCCTCGTGAGGGATGTCTATCTTATTTTTCTGTTGATGTGCTATTTTGGTTCTATGGAAGCAGACCAACTGTGTCTATAAATAACCTTTCTTGTGTTTGTCTGGTATATTATGCTAAGTGATCTTGATCTTTTGCCAATCATGTTTGTGATTATTCAATTGTGTTCTTAGTCAGAGAGAATGATCTGTAATGTGTATTTGGGATTACTATCTTATTTGTTAACACAAGGTAATAAGACCAAATCCAAATAAATAAATAGTGTGTGACGTTTCGGTAACAACGCTGTTATTACTTCTATAGTCTATAGTCACACACTATTTATTTATTTGGATTTGGTCTTATTACCATGTGTTTATATTCTATAATCCAAATTGTACCTTATTATCAAATTTTTGTTCTTTGAGAGTCTCACCTATATAAGTAGCTGGATGTAATGTTTGTATAATTATATGTAAATATGCATCCATTTTTTTTTTTCAATATGGCTACACACCTATATGTACTAATTGGGAATGTGCATTATAGTTTTTTTTTTCCTTGTTAAAGCACAATTTGGATTATAGATTATAATAAAAGAAAACAAGACCTAATCCAAATAATTTATTAGTGTGTGACGTTTCGGCAACAACATTGTCACCATCATCAGACAAAAGAATAAATGTGATAATCTTTTCAATTTTGAATCAGATTTTGGAAAATTCCATCTGTTTGTAATGAGAAATGCATTAGGAATTACTTGATGCATTTTACAGAATTAAAGAAAATAGATGTGAGAAAAAGAACTCACCCTTTTAATGGTGTGTTTTCTCAACTTCTTGAAGTGGAGGAGAGCTTCAGATCCTGAATTCTTTAAAATAGAATCTTCAAGTGATGGCTTAGCATCAACATTGGTATTCACTTTGGAATTCATTTTCTTCAGCTCAAAGGAAGAATAACTTCTTAGGTCCATTGAAGTCTATCAAAAAATGTTAAAGCACAATTTGGATTATAGATTATAATAAAAGAAAACAAGACCTAATCCAAATAATTTATTAGTGTGTGACGTTTCGGCAACAACATTGTCACCATCATCAGACAAAAGAATAAATCTATAATAAATAAAATAATAATAAATTTATTCTTTTGTCTGATGATGGTGACAATGTTGTTGCCGAAACGTCACACACTAATAAATTATTTGGATTAGGTCTTGTTTTCTTTTATTTTTTTTTTCCTTAGTCAATTATTGATTTTTGAGACCAAGGGTAATAGACTCTTTGTTGTAAATCTGATTCATTCATGAAAATCCCCAGTATTTAGGAAAAATAACAATGTTTGTTAAATTACTACAGTAGATATCCCTCTCTCTTTAGAAGACAACACCTATTTGCATAGTTAAAGTGTCCCTTAGAGAGAAGTGTTCTATTACCTCAGAGAGCAGCTAATTGTTAAAAAATGGTAATTTTGACCAAAACTGACCTTTGAAGAGATGTGTATCCTAGTAGCGGTGTGTCCACTCTTATAGGCTCTACTGTACCAAGCTTTCATTTTATTCAACTTAAAATTAAAACATAAATATACAAGTGGAAATAAAACTCCCATTTCTAAGTCAATAAAATGAACATTTATTTATTATCATTTTGATATTGTGGCGAAGAAATATTTTATTATTTAATTTAATATTATTCAAAATGAAAATATATTCAACAGATTATAAAAATATATATTAATCTGTATTTGTGAAATCATCTTTAAAATATTTCTTTGCTTGCTTGCTTAAGATTCTCTAGTCCCGGGTAGTTGGCGACTTCTGTACGCTCCAGGAACCTGGGTTACTTAAATAAATAATTCTCTAGCTGTAAATAGTTTTGCTGACTTGTTAATAATTGTCGACTCGTCGCTGTGACGTCATCAATAAATACTTTTACATCTTAGGCTATTTCAAGGCTTGATTTCTACGCTACAATATTGTAATCATAAATATAGGATCAATTTATATACAGTCTCCAATGAGAGACACTAGCCTGAAAACATCTTTAAACCCAGTCTCTATTATCAGAAACTCTGTCAGACCAAGTCAAGAGGAGACTTTCAACTGGAACAGGATCTCTAATGAGAGAGATTACCTCCACCATGGGAGGCTCTACTGTATTAGAAAATTGAATTGAGGACCTTACAACAACTTTGGATGGGATTCGGTGGAAGGCTGGTTAAACTGTTTGGTTTTCGACCACTACAACCTGGATTCGATTCCCGCATTGGACACTTTTTTCTGTTTAAAAAAAATGCTCCAATGGCCCCCGATTCTTGCAAAATTCTAACCCCACCAGCGAGTGCAAGTAACCAAATGGGGCTTTGGCACATTTGTAAGTGCAAAGTCGAACTGATTTTCACATGTGTAGACATGTGGTGCGATTACAGTAAAAACAGTCGTTAACTGCCCACCATGATTATCATGGCTTTGAGATAAGAAAGAAGAAGAAGACAACAACTTTGGTCTTATGAATGCAACAGTTCTTATTTACAATTGGTATTATTATTATTTTTTATCTTATCAAGATTGTAACGAGAAGTTGATAAGAGTGAAGTAGAAATGATGAAAGAGGAAAACATTTCTTCTTTGCTCTCTTAAGTTTTCTTATTTTACATCTAAGATTATTGATTTTGAAGATTGTGTATTTGGAGGTCAGAGGACAAGGAATAATCTCTCTGCTTTATATCAGGTAGGGATTAAATCAAGAATGGGCTGTGTTCCTGATTTCCACTTGAGAATACAGTGTAATCCTCCATTTTTTTTATATAATTCAAATGACGAGAATTAAACACACTGACTTTAATTCAACCATTTTTCTTAATCCCAATCAGCCTATTCACTTTATTTTAACGGCGACTAGAATTCAGAACACCGACTTTAATTCAACCCAAAATGTTAATACCTTGGGGTGTTGAATTAAAGAAGATAGACTGTATATTTATTTTATTGGTAGAAAAAGAGATAGATTGGTGTGGTGATAGGCTAAGAAAGAGAAAGCCCCAAGAAGTGTTTTTTTGCTACAATACGGCTTCCACTCTGAATGACGGATTGCTGTCAAATGAGAAGAAGTCCTTGATGTGTTCATGGTCGCACATTTTTCTCTTTGACACTCTCCCAAGGTTTCAAACCTCACAGGTCCTAGATAATATTTCCTCTTTCCAACTATAATTTATTTAATTCTCACTCTTTCTGCCCTCCATTCCATCTTTCTTTATAGTTTACAATTTTTTTTTTTTTTCAATTTCATTATAAGGTACAATTTGGGTTATAGAACTACAAGAAAATAAGACCAAATCAAAATAAATTAATAGTGTGATAAGGCACACAATTTGGATTATTCTATATACAGTTACGAGCGTCATGCGTCATCTCTGTCACCGTTTGCTTTTTCTTTGTAATGGCGATCTCCTATTGGTTGGCTACGATCACGTGGCTACGATGGTGCCGCCACTACGCGAGACACTTTGTTTTTGACTTTGCCCCCCCCCACTCGCTTTTTAGTTTTTGTAACTATTGTGTTGGAGCGGGTCGCTCCTTAAATAAATGCATATATTAGTTAATAACTAAATGGAATCCTCTCTTTCTTTTTCCCAGTAAGAGACGCCTATGGAAGCCAACAGTACATAGACAGATAAAGCACATAGGCTATAGTTATTAACTAATATATGCCTTTATTTAAGGCGCCAATTTATAATTGTAACAAATAGTATTTGAATCGAAACATTCAATCGGGTAAAACACGGGCGTTGCCCGGGTCATTCGGCTAGTAGATTATAAAAACAAGGTAATAAGACCAAATCCAAATAAATTAATAGTGTGTGACATTTCGATAACAGCGTTGTTACCGTCTTCAGACAAAAGTACTGAATGAGAAATTTTACCATTTAAATTTTATTATTTAAAACATGCTGTGGTAAAATTTCTCATTCAGTAATTTTGTCTGAAGATGGTAACAATGCTGTTACTGAAATGTCATACACTATTTATTTATTTGGATTTGGTCTCATTACCTTGTGTAAATTAATAGTGTGTTTTCTCTCTCTTTATCTTATTGACCATGTACTGAAATGACATTTTGAAGAATGACGGAAGAGGTACAAGTTTAAGGAAGGATTGGTATTTGATAATCTAATAGAATATGATCTGGAGTTTTTTGGAAGCTAAGAAGAGATGAATTGTTCAAAAAGTAGCATATTCTCCTCCCCCCCCCCCCCCCCCCTTTTTTTTTTTTCTTATTAACTGAGACTTAGATGTTGGTCAATAGTCCGGAGTAATTTTTCCCAGAAATGAATTAAATCTGTGACCTCTCTCTTCTTTAATAATTCTATTCAACAAAAATGCGGCCCTTGGTTCCCCCCCCTGTATGTATGCTCAGTGATGGATGAAAGAATTTTTTCTTTCTTTCTTATTCTCCCGCTCTCAACTGTCAATTACAATTGTGTAGAAGGGGGGTCATTTCCTTTTTTTTTTTTTTTCCCCTAGGTTATTTAGAACCTGTTTTCTAGGTCTTTCTGATTGAAAAAAAAGGAAAATTTGGTAATATCACTACTATTATTATTTATATATATTTTTTTCTATATTTTCCTTCTTAACCTCTCTTTTGAGATAACAAGTTATCAAACTGAATTGTGGAGCAATGAATATAGGACTGTTGTTGTTGTTTATCTTTTTGAAAGAAAAAAAAAAACTTTATTTATTTAGGTCTTCTCTGAGAAATATACTCCTAGTATAGACCATGATAATCATGTTAGGTAAAGGGTAGTGACAGCTTGTACTAATCTACACATGTAGTACCAGGCCATGGTAGGTTGTGACAGTTTGTACTGTAAGTACACCACATGTCTACACATGTAGTACCAGGCCATGGTAGGTTGTGACAGTTTGTACTGTAAGTACACCACATGTCTACACATGTAGTACCAGGCCATGGTGGGTTGTGACAGCTTGTACTGTAAGTACACCACATGTCTACACATGTAGTACCAGGCCATGGTGGGTTGTGACAGCTTGTACTGTAAGTACACCACAAGTCTACACATGTAGTACCAGGCCATGGTGGGTAGTGACAGCTTGTACTGTAAGTACACCACATGTCTACACATGTAGTACCAGGCCATGGTGGGTAGTGACAGCTTGTACTGTAAGTACACCACATGTCTACACATGTAGTACCAGGCCATGATAGAGGGTTGTAAAAGTTTATGCTGTAAGTACATCACATGTCATGCACTCACATATTAATCACACACACATTACACACTTTATCCACTAGATGGTGCTCTGCCATCTATAAAGCACATGTGCTCTTGGTCAGGATTTGCCTTCTTTATTTTTAATATCAATACCTGACCTTTTTATTTTTGTCTATTGTTTTTTCACACTTTAATTATTTCATTTTTCAAAAGGATACTGAAAAAACTTTCCATGAATAACCCATCTGATAAAGTAACCACTTCCCTGAACGATCACTTTTGTAAAATTTAAAATGGCATTCCCTAATCTGACCTACAATAATAAACCACTCTCTAGTCTCTCATGGGAGGTTGTACTTGCAACAAATCTATATCCTGCAACTCTCAATTCAAGACAAGTAGGGAGAAACTACTATCAAAGGTAATATAAAAAACCTGCCAACTTCTTCAATGGAAAATCTCCCAAGATAGCCGGGCAGCTATCAATTCATCACTATCCCTTGTAATGACCCAAGTGCACCAGCTTTCTTTCTTTCTTTTTTCTCCTCCTGCACTCACAAATTCCCACCTTTTCCCAGAAATCAATTTGATCTGTTGTGTGACAGACCATTATAACTCATTCCAGAAAGCATATTTCACTAACCCTTGCCACAGCCTTCCAATTACCTTTTCTATATTTCCCTCCTTGACCCTATATGTACCCCTTAACTAACCTTGAGACGTACCCTTTAACTATTAGACATGCCTCAATCAAACCCAACTTAACCAATTTCCGTCACTTAACCAACCAAACCAGCCCCTCCCCCCGCAATCAACAACCTTCACAAGGACATCCAAGTCAATACAACAGTGACTTATCAAATGGTTATAATTTCCCCTCCCTCCCAAATATATTCATTATTTGGTCACACAAATGATAAGGTCTATAATTTGGATTGTAGATTAGAAACATAAGGTAGCAAATCCAATAAACTGTACATGGCATTTAGATAACAACTCTGTTACTTAAATGTCATGTCCTGTTTATTGATTTTGGTCTTTTTTACCTTAAGGTCACAGACTAAAACTGTATACCATTGTATTATAATGGAAGCTTTCAATAAGAAACATTGTCAGTTAGAAATATAATGCTGGAATATCCTTGTTACAGCAACATAGTAGTAGCATCTTCTTCTTTCTTATCTTCACTCAATCACACTAAGGTATCAAGCTTGTAAAGCTTGAGGGTCATGATTGGGTAAAGTAAAATGCGTCTGCCTTTGTCATTAAGATTGGGAGCACTACTCAGTGGCAGGCCGACTTAGCTCCAAAAGAAATGGCCGCCTCTGACATGATGAACAGACGTCATGTGCAGCCGCTCCTAACATGGAGTACAAACGCTGCTCATCAGGTATCCCTGGATTAGGATCCCTTACAGGGTACTATCAGCCGGGCCAGCTGAGCCCAGGTTTTTTAGCGAGCTTGTTACTGCTCCCCCTTCTTCTTTTTCATCCGGGCTTGGGACCGGCAAAGGCGGAGTAATAGCATCATATTTATAAACTCCCTAGTTTTAAAAGTTCTATTTCTTAAACTGTGTTTATAATAACATCAACATGTGTTATGATTTTAGAAAGTACGTCAATCAGTTAGAAAATACAAAACTTTATTGCAGGGATAAACAAACTAACCCTAACTCTTATTCGCTTCTTTGTTCTTCAGGGATGCCGAATCCTTTTGACATGCTAGCCTGATCATTGAAATATAGTAGAACCTCCCTGTAAAGGACAACACATAATTGCAGAGCCAAAGTGTCCTTTAGGGAGAGATGTCCTCTTACCGGAGAGTTGCTAAATTGTAAAAATGGTAATTTTTCAAATGAAAACTGTCCTTTGTGGAGAGGTGTCCACTAAAGGGAGGTTCTACTGTATATATAAATGTTATATAATTTTTAAAAATTTATAGAAATGTCATAAATATAAATCTTTGTAAATATTATTTTATTTTAATCATCTTTCTAAAATAACTCTGTTATTCTTTGGCCACCAGATGGCGCCACTTTAAATATATAAATGAATTGTTTTTGTTTTTTAGGGTAGGTTAGGTTAAGTTAGATATCATTTTTATAAATATGTAAATTGTAATATAGGATTAATTGCTAAATTCTATATTTACTCTAAATTTAATGTATTCTTTTGCTCAAGAGTTCACAAAATAAACTTCTTGAGATTAATCTTCTTTTTTTAAAATTATATTCTTAACGACTGCACTTTTAATTTTAAAAAATCATTTTAAATTTACATAGTTTGTAACATATATATATATATAAAAAAGACATTTAATGATTATTGCACTATATACATATATATATTAAACAAAATTAATATATTTAATTTTAAACATACAAACTTATAATAGATCTTTAGATGTTCATACATACATAAAGATTGAGATTATTTCCAAGTCTTAACAACATGGCTATATAACAACCTAAAATCTTGGTTCCAAATGATGTAGTTATAGCTATATTCATCTATATAAGATAAAACAACCCTAACTTGAGAAAACTTGGTAGAGTTTCTATTAAATGTCAATGTGAGACAATTTTCCTTGAAACACTCTCAATTTAACCAGCTACCACTTAAACTAACTAATTTAGGTCCTTGTCAATGAGCCAAGCTAATTTTCCAACTTTTTTTAAAAGCTTAAACACATAAAGAGTATAAAAGTATAACTACTACTTTTTATCAAAGCAACAACAACAAAAAATGTCAATTTAGTGTTGTTTTTAATTAAAGGTTAATGTAATTAATGTTTTCCTGATAGATAAATTTTTTTATTGTCAATAAAAGAGCTGTTAAGTTAACCGGTTGTAGGTATTTGCAGAAATTTCTCTGTGGAAGGTTATAGCAAGTAGAGATACTTCTCCCCCCCTCTTTCTTTTAATTATTATTTCATAAAGATGTTGTTGTCGTGTCCAATGAAGAGCCTCAGATGTCTCCATACATCTCTATCACAGCAGCAGCAATATCCACTATCTTGGGTGTGTAAAGCTGCTGCTCTGGGTCTATGTCAATTTTCTGCGGCCATTGCTGGACATGAGAATATGTGGGTAGGTGTTAGTTCCACACCAGGACAGTTGTTGTATGTCCTATAGGTTCTTGTGCCATCTGGATGTATTGTCATTTCTTTATAGTGTTTTGTTCTGAGTCTTGTTATAGTTTTTGTAATTATTCTCTCAGAGTTTATTTCGCATATTTGATCTTTTCTTATTTTTTGTTTAACTATCTTGTATTTTGCCAAAGCATCAGCGTCAAATACTGACATTTGTTCTTTCCTTTGGCTCAACTTTCTGGCTTCCTTTGCCAATTCATCTGTCACACAGATGTCTACATACAGTAAACCCTTTTATTAGAGATTGCTCTCCGAAAAAAACTTTATCATTGGGTATTACCATGTCTTCTATTTGGAGGTCAGCCATCTTAGAATGCCATTTCACCCAGTTCTGAGCAATTTTCTTTGATAAATCCAGACCATTCTTTTATATTATGGAACCAATCCTTGATCTATCTCCTCTAGCATTCTTAAAGGTAAGACAAGGATGTGACTTAGAGGTTGATTCAGTATAAGAGAGAGAGAGAGAGTCATCTAGAAACCCATACAGGTTGGTGATCAAAATGGGTCTCTCTTTTAGATCAGTTGATAATCAAGGCTATAAAATTGCCCCATTCACTCTTTGATATTTGACTTTTCTTTTCCTTCTTCCTAGATAAATGACTTTTTAACTGACTCTTAATTCAACAGGAAGTAATCTATCCCTTGGTGGTGTTGAGATTGTCAACTGTAGTGTTAATTTGTATTTTCACATGTTTAACACAAGGTAATAAGGTAAATTTAGATTTGGTTTTATTACCTTGTGTTTATAATCTATAATCCAAATTGTGCCTCATCATTTCGTATGTTAAAAAGAGATGTGAAACACATATTTAGCATTTCTCTGTTTAGATAACCTCTATTTTGCACGTGCAATGTGAGATGTTGATCTATGTATTTTAATATATATATTTTTTTTTTAATAAAAAAACTAAAATGCTGCCTCCCCCCATTGAGAACCTCTCTCTGTGACTGCCACAGTTGGCTGTGTTTAATCCCTGAAGGCAGGAAGCATTTGGAGAGAACACATTTATCAGGGAGTGTGATAAGGGAGGAGAAACGCAATCTCCTTTCTGCCTGAAGTGGAATTACCACTGGCCGTCCACGTGGCCACACTCCTCTGTTCTTGTTGGCTCCTAATTGGAGTCAGCCTCAGGGATGGTGCAAACTGTCTGTGATTAGGTACAATCTGGATCTCTCATAGATTAGAAATACATTTTTTGTTGGTTTATTAACTTGTGTTATTTGTAGTCAAATATATATTTTAACAGGATGCATTAGCGCGGCCATCATCAAAAATGGTTTTAATTTCATTTATTAACAAGTTTAGCTTTGTTTATCCTTTGTGTAGTACAGCTGTCTCCAATAGGGAGGTTGCCAGGCCATTGCGAAACAACCTGTTCTGTTGATAAAAGAAAATAAGACCTAATCCAAATAATTTATTAGTATGTAACGTTTCGGCAACAACATTGTCACCATCATCAGACAAAAGAATAAATTGTTAATAAACCTGTTCTGTTGTTAGCAATTCTCTCCCGCCTCTTGTAGACATTAAATGTGAAGGGCATTTATAACACCTATATTCTGTAAATGTACATTTTAGAAGTAGGAGACTAGTTATTTTTATTACATTTCTTAAAATATGATAAAGCATAATTTGGATTATAGATTATAATAAAAGAAAATAAGACCTAATCCAAATAATTTATTAGTGTGTGATGTTTTGGCATTTGTCTGATGATGGTGACAATGTTGTTGCCGAAACGTCACATACTAATAAATTATTTAGATTAGGTTTTATTTTCTTTTATTCTAAAAATAATTGCAAATGAGTAGAAACACAATATACCAATATCAAGATAATTATAATAAGTTCCTTTATTAAGATATAATGGCAAGCTTTCAAGTGTTAGCTCTTCATCAGGCCAATTGTTTCACAAATAACTACACCTCTATATACATTGTAGGTACTCCGCCTTTGCCGGTCACAAGCCCGGATAAAAAAAGGAGGAGGGGGAGCAGTAACAAGCTCACTAAAAAACCTGGGCTCAGCTGGCCCGGCTGATAGTACCCTGTAAGGTCTCCTAATCCATGGATACAGGATGAGCAGCGTTTGTACTCCATGTTAGGAGCTGGTGCACATGGCGTCTGTTCCTCATGTCAAAGGCGGCCATTTCTTTTGGAGCTAAGTCAGTGGCCTGCTACTGAGTAGTACTCCCAGTCTTAATGACAAAGGCAGACGCATTCTACTTCACCCAGTCATGATGGTTAACCCTTAACTGGACGGGTGGATTTTTCTTACGTAACTGGACGGGTTGGGTAGATTCAACCCACCCATGTAACTTTATGAAATAAGCGCTAAATAATGATTGAAATCAATATTTAAAAAAATATCTAATTAATATATAGTTAATATACAGATTTTGACTTTTAAAAATTCTGAATATAAACTATTTACAGTTTTAAAAAATTATAAAGAAATGTTATTGCAAACGCTTAGTTGTCATACAGAGCAAAGGGTCTTTATTTTTTACTGCGTTTTTTGATGGACATTTGTAGCACCATTTTGGAATATCAGATATTTGTGGCATCGTAGATTCCCTTGATGTACTTGAACCATCATTTTTCTTGAATTGTCGTCTGTAATTGCAGTGGGAGAGAATTGAGATTACGTGTGGCCAGGTGTTCATCAGTCAATGCTCTCCCAAGATCAACAATAAATTGACTCTTTTCTTTTTTATCTTTTTTATCAATCTGATTACCGATTTTCTTTTTTCTTTCTTTTTTTTTTGGAACATAGGAGACTAAAGTGGTTGTTCCAGAAAAACTAAAAATAGAGGTTCCTGATTCTCTATTAGGGTGCGGTTGAAATTGTGGTGAATCTAAGGTTTGTTCTTTCTCATTGTTCCTAAATATGTAAGACCATGTTCTTTCAACTTATCAACTAATTCTACTGAAGTGAATCAATTGTCTGCTGGAATATTTCTTCCAAAGTGTGGTCGACTAATCTCTAAATTTTGGGTTGGCAGGGATAGTTCTCTCTGTTGACTTGATTGATTATTCTACTTATCCAAAGAAAGAAGTGTTATTTTATAAAAAGGAAGCTAAAAATAGCGAAAGATAGAGACTCAAGTATGAGCCACGAGCTAACACTGACACGAAAAATTCTCACACTTCTGGACGGGCTGGGCGGAATCAGCCCACACATGCAAATTTAACCCCCCTCCCAAAACTGAAATTTATAAACGATGGATGGAAAATGTTTATATCACCGTAAAATTAGAATACATGAAAGCTGGTAGCTCTAGGTAAACGAAAAATATATATTTTTCCTATATTAAATTTATACATGGGCGGAATCTACCCAACCCGTCCAGTTAAGGGTTAAGAAAGAAGAAGTGGTATTTGTGAAACAATTGGCCTGATAATGAGCTAATGCTTAAAAGCTTGCCATTTTATTTTATTACATTGACACATTTTTTAGGTTTAATTATTCCAATGCAATAGGTTGCTAATGCTCTATTATATTATATTTTAAATGGAGAGGTTCCCTTTATTAATACCAATAAATACCTTCCTCTCTCCCCACAATATTACAAAGTATTCTAAGGTGGGACCTACCACTTCATCAGATCAATTGACATTTTGATTGATTTGGATGATTTGATAACCCCTCTCTTAGGATGTCATGGAATCAAAGCTGTCCCTGTACTGATGAGGGTCATTGCCCGATACTATGGTATACAGGTTGTTGGCTTTTGTCTTAATGTGTCAAAACTGATGTTTTGGCTTATTTTCATACAGTTAAACCTGTCTATAGCGCCCGATTTTAAATACATAGTACGATGCAATTTACATTAAAAGTGACCTGTCTATAGCACCCTATTTTGGTGAGTCCCAAGAGGGGGTGCTATAGACAGGTTTAACTGTATCTGAAACAGCATTTCGGTGTATTTTAAAAAGTACTCTTTTTGGTACATGGGGAATGCACCATCCTCCCCCCCCCCCCCCCCCCACAATATTATCAGTACATTATATATGGTTTCAAACACAAGGTAATAAGACCAAATCCAAATAAATAAATAGTGTGTGACGTTTCGGTAACAGCGTTGTTACCATCTTCAGACAAAATTACTGAATGAGAAATTTTACCACAGCATGTTTTAAATAGTAAAAAATTTAAATGGTAAAATTTCTCATTCAGTACTTTTGTCTGAAGATGGTAACAAAGCTGTTACCGAAACGTCACACACTATTTATTTATTTGGATTTGGTCTTATTACCTTGTGTTTATAATCTACTAGCCGAATGACCCGGGCAACGCCCGTGTTTTACCCGAGATTGAATGTTTTGATTCAAATAATATTTGTTACAATTATAAATTGGCGCCTTAAATAATTGCATATGTTAGTTAATAACTATAGCCTATGTGCTTTATCTGTCTATGTACTGTTGGCTTCCGTAGGCGTCTCTTACTGGGAAAAAGAAAGAGAGGATTCCATTTGGTTATTATCTAATATATGCATTTATTTAGGGAGCGACCCGCTCCAACACAATAGTTACAAAGACAAAATAGTGAGTGGGGGGGGGGGCAAAGGTGGCGTGACCGTAGCCAACCAATAGGAGGGCGCCATTCCAAAAAAAAAAGCAAACGGTGACAGAGGTGAAAACTGACAAATGACTGATTAGGAGATGAAAAATGACGCTCATAACTGTATATAGAATAATCCAAATTGTGCCTTATCAATATGGTTCCAAGTTTTATTTACTTAAATGTATGAGAAAATATAGTACAAAAGTGAAATTGTACTGGGATCTGGTGGATAAGTCTCCTGATCGTGCAACTAAAAGTTGATGATGGCTTGCACCATCTGTCGGAATAAATATCAGCTATTGGTTGATTCTGGAATAATTGAAAATCAACAATTAGTTGACATTTATTCCAACAGATGGTGCAAGCCATCATCAACTTTTAGTTGCACGATCAGATGCCTGCAGCCTCTTTTAGAAATTACATAAGAATTTATGAAAGATATTTTCTTTAGTCTGATGATGTTGGATGAAACCTCCTGTTAACATACGATAAGGCACAATTTGGATTATTCTATATACAGTTACGAGCGTCATTCCTCATCAGTCGTCTCTGTCACTGTTTGCTTTTTTTTTGGAATGGCGCCCTCCTATTGGTTAGCTATGATCACGCCACCTTTGCCCCCCCCCCCCCCCATCATGCCTCCCCCACTCGCTCTTTCATTTTTGTAACTATTGTTTTAGAGCGGGTCGCTCTTTAAATAAATGCATATATTAGTTAATAACTAAATGGAATCCTCTCTTTCCTTTTCCCAGTATGAGACGCCTACAGAAGCCAACAGTACATAGACAGATAAAGCACATAGGCTATAGTTATTAACGGGCCATTCGGCTAGTAGATTATAAACACAAGGTATTAAGACCAAATCCAAATAAATAGTGTGTGACGTTTCAGTAACAGCGTTGTTACCATTTCAGACAAAAGTAGTGAATGGTATATATATATATACCATTATTAATATACCATTCAGTACTTTTGTCTGAAAATGGTAACAACGCTGTTACTGAAATGTCACACACTATTTATCTATTTGGATTTGGTCTTATTACCTTGTGTTACATATGTATTTGGATTGCTGTCGCACATGCTGTCTGGTTTCTCCCAGTTAGCTCCCATGATCAGCTGGCTAGAGTCCTCATTGTTCCATTGTAGTGGGGTGATTGTTGGCCAAGGTTAGGGAGAGATTACTGGAGGTCACTCTGGGATTGGGTGGGTGGGTGGGCTAATTGGTTTAGATTTCCTTTACTGAGCCTGTGTGTCCTTTTCTCTCCTTTTGGCTTCTTTGTCTTAAGCATTTTTTTTCACTCTCCTCCCCCTTTGCATGCGCCCTTTTTAATGCATAATTCTAATTATTATTACCAATTTTTTTTGCAATATATCTTATCAATTATTATCTCTACAGACTGATAAAGCACAATTTGGATTATAGATTATAATAAAAGAAAATAAGACCTAATCCAAATAATTTATTAGTGTGTGAGGTTTCAGCAACAACATTGTCACCATCCTCAGACAAAAGAATAAATCATTTTTTATTCTTTTGTCTGAGGATGGTGACAATGTTGCCGAAACGTCACACACTAATAAATTATTTGGATTAGGTCTTATTTTCTTTTATTATCTCTACAGACCTTACTGCAATGATAATTGAATAAGATGGCTTGGCCCATCAGTGGTGAACCCTCTCAGTGGTTTTGCCAAATTAATCATCAGACAGCTCGACTATTATATTGGATTGGTTTTCTAATATACTGTGTATTTATTGAGGAAGGCAGCTTATAGGGGTGTTTAGGGAATATATATGGACATGAGCTTATAACTCTGTAGTGTGTCGATTTAATAGTCCAGCGATGGCTCAGAAAGTATTTCAAAGTTAGTGTTTTATTGGTATTACTTATTAGCTACATTTTATAGAGGAAGACAAGAAGGATAACACCCTAGAATGTCTATTCTGGTTCTCTCTGGTTTCCGCCGCCGTGCCGTGCCATGCAATGGTGGTCATCTCATATTTCATGGCGCCGCTTGTATGTTTGTTGACGGCATGGTCCGTCATCCCAGCAGGCTGGAAGGAAGTCTCTCAGCCCCCACAAGTCTGTAGCACGGTGATTGAACATGTTTATAAAATATAAGTTGTTTTTGTAAAAATACAGTGTGAGTTCACTGGATAGATACCAAACACAAGGTAATAAGAACAAATAAATTAATAGTGTGTGACGTTTCAGTAACGGCGTTGTTACCATCTTCAGACAAAAGTACTGAATGAAAACGCTGTTACCAGAACATCACACACTATTTATTTATCTGGATTTGGTCTTATTACCTTGTGTTTATAATCTATAATCCAAATTGTGCCTTATCATGGATAGATACCACTTTGTTAATGGCTCTTTTTGAATCCTTTTAAAGTTTAGTAACAGGGTCTTATGAAATTAAAGTAGAACCTCCCATAGTGGACATCCCTAAACAACAGACAGTTTTTTATTGCCAAAATTACCCTCCCATTGGAAATACTTTCACACTAGCGGACACCTCCAAACAACGAACACTTTCTCAATGCATCAATTTTACAAATAATAGACATTTCCACTAGCGGATAATTCAGAAAATCAAAGTTGAACAAAGGAAAAAATATATATTTAATAAAATTAATTTTCAATGTTTAATGTTATTTAACTAGTTTATATATATATATATACTATAACCATTTAGACTAAGCAATAAACAAGCATATAATATGCTCTAAAGATTTTTTTATAGGTTTAATATATAAAAAATAGTAACTCTTTGGTAAAAGGACACCTCTTTCCCTAAAGAACACTTTGGCTCTGCAACTAGGTGTTGTCTTTTACTGATAGGTATATATACATACCTCTATAGATGGAAATTTTGCCAGGAGGAAATTGATCTAAAGAGACAAGGGCCGCTAGTTGCGGTGACGGTCAATAGATGGCGTCTGGTTTTAGACGTCTATTTTGACGGGAGAGGCGACCCTTGTCTCTTTATATACCTCTATATATACCTGTTTAATTCAACTAATGTTTATTATATTACAATTTAAGGACTTTAAGCTCGGAAGATAGATTTTTTTATTTTTTGGGAAATAAAATATACTCACAACATATATTGCCAGCCAACTTCAATTGACACTTATTATAAATCGATCAGTTCTTTTTTTAAAATTCCAGCCAAGTTTTACCTACATAAATTTAGTTGAATCTAATTCAGTGCCTACTGGGGATGTTGAATCAAAGGGGGGTTTGAAGGTTCTTGAGTGATGAAAAAAATGATGAGGCCTAAGTAGAATTTCCCATGAGAAACTGCCTGAAATATTTGATATGACTGAATCATGCATGATGCACTTTCAACTAAGACAAACTAAAAAATATATATTTCCAGTAAAATTCTGGGGATGGTAGCAATGCTTTTAGTCTTCTTCTTCTTTCTTATCTCCACTTAATCATATTAAGGTATCGAGCTTGTAAAGCTTGACAACCATGATGACTGGGTGAAGTAGAATGCGTCTGCCTTTGTCATTAAGACTGGGAGCACTACTCAGTGGCAGGCCGACTTAGCTCCAAAAGAAATGGCCGCCTCTGACATGAGGAACAGACGCCATGTGCAGCCGCTCCAAACATGGAGTACAAACGCTGCTCATCTTGTATCCCTGGATTAGGAGCCCTTACAGGGTACTATCAGCGGGGCCAGCTGAACCCAGGTTTTTTAGTGAGCTTGTTAATGCTCCCCCTCCTCCTTTTTCATCCGGGCTTGAGACCGTAAAAGGCGGAGTTATGCTTTTAGTGAAGCACATCAACGCAACATGATAAAGGTTTTGCTCTAGTCCCCTTACTACCAAGACCAGGATAAGTCTTACTCTATATGGAAGAGGGCACTCTCATGCCCTTGAAGTTGGAAACTGTTTCTATGGGAGGATGAAACTACTACGTATATAGTCGCAGACTGCATATGGAAGGCAGCCATTATTTTCCTCATGGAAATGTCCTCAAATAAGTGTTCACTATGTATAGAGTAGACAAGGAAGTGAAGACAGACAGTCAGACTATGGGATGATCGGTCCACTCAAGTGAATTGCCACAATTCCCTCCCAAACAGGATGTCTATTGTGTTCCCAGTTGCTATCTCTTCCAGCATCACTCACTACCTAGATCTCAATATATCTCTCATATATATATATCTCAAAATCAAACCCATTACAATTGAATTTTGATATTACAACAAGATACAATAAAATAAGACACCTAATCCAAATATTTTAATAGTGTGTGACGTTTCGGCAACAGCATTGTTACCATCATCAAACAAAAGAGAATAAATAAAAATAGATTTTTTTTTTTTCATTTTTTTTTAAATTTATTCTTTTGTTTGATGATGGTAATAATGCAGTTGCCAAAATGTCACACACTATTAAATTATTAGGATAAGGTGTCTTATTTTCTTGTATCTATAATCCAAATTGTGCTTCATCATGATATTACAAGATGTTATTATAACAAACACACACCATGGTTTGGGACTTTAGAATCATGATGTGACAGTACTCTCTCGAAGAACAACATCTAGTTGCAGAGCCAAAGTGTTCTCTTACTGGAGAGCTGCTAATAGGTAGAGAATATTCACTCTGGCGATGAAAACTGGCCTTTATATAGAGGTGTCTGCTCATTCTAATGTATAACAAAGTTTCTATTCTAATAGTGGTTCCACTGTACCTTCTTCTATTTATTGGGTAAACTGTTAAGGCACAATTTGGATTATAAACACAAGGTAATAAGACCCAAATAAATAAATAGTGTGTGATGTTTCTGTAACAGCATTGTTATCATCTTATAGATGGTATTGCTTTGGGTAAACTGTGTTAATTGAATGGGGGCACCAGTACCAGCACTGGGCTAACAACACCTGCAGCAAGAGACAAACCTGTGTTAAATGCTGCTCAGTGATGAGCTGTTTACCCGAGGAGATGTGCGCAACCAACCCACCACATGTAAACATCCTCTCACACTTCCTAGTAGCCAGTGAGTCTTATATGTAAATATGGGGGTGTTGTTGCATGTTTTCTCTGGGCCTCATTCCTGTGTCGTAGCTATAGGCTGTTTGAACTGACATCTACAGGCAGTCAACAACACCTAGTGTAGGGCTTCACCCTCCCAACATTGGATACAATTAAGAAAAAGGCATCTCCTTATCGTGCAACTGAAAGTTGCTGATGGCTTGCGCCATCTATCGGAATAAATATCAACTATTCTCGTTGATTTCTAATTATTCCAGAATTGGCCAAATATCCCCATTCTTGATTAATCAAGAAAAACTAACCACGGACGCGTTTCGGGCTATTGGCCCTCATCAGCGTGGTGCAAGCTGTACCTCAACGACCAAAAAATTGGTCATTAAGGCATCCTGAAAAATCATGAAACGGGTAGTTAAGGCCAGAATTAAGTCCGTAGTTAGCTTTTCTTGATTAATCAAGAATGGGTATATTTGGCCAATTCTGGAATAATTAGAAATCAACGAGAATAGTTGATATTTATTCCGATAGATTGTGCAAGCCATCAGCAACTTTCAGTTGCACAATAAGGAGATGCCTTTTTTCATAATTTATGCACCTTATCCAAGTACAATGTCACATTTGTACTATTTTTTTTCACATTGGATACAATGTTGTTAGCCAGTGCTGTAACATAGCCCCACATTCACACCATTATTATTTAATACAGTTTGTCAAATAAATTAAAGACCATACTGTATTATTAAAATTTTTAAAAAAAGGTAAAAACCATGTCCATTTTAAAAACTAATCAACATTTATTATTCCCTCCTACCTTTTTTCAAAAGTAATTTTTAAACACAAGGTAATAAGACCAAATAAATAAATAGTGTGTGACGTTTCGGTAACAGCGTTGTTACCATCTTCAGACAAAAGTACTGAATGAGAAATTTTACCACAGCATGTTTTAAAATGTTTTGTGGTAAAATTTTTCTCATTCAGTACTTTTGTCTGAAGATGGTAACAACGCTGTTACCGAAACGTCACACACTATTTATTTGGATTTGGTCTTATTACCTTATGTTTATAATCTATATAATCCAAATTGTGCCTTATCAAAAATCCTCTTCTTCTTCTTCTTCTTTCTTATCTCCACTCAATCACACTAAGGTATCAAGCTTGTAAAGCTTGAGATTTTTTATGGTGTCTGCCGGAGAAGAGTAGAGCTCATCAATGGATGAGTCAATACAGTCAATAATATGTCTTGGGGTTGCAGGCTGAGAATTGCACTTAGTACATAGTGGGAAAACCTTGCAACCATTCTTATCAAAAATAAACCTCATAATACAAACTTGGTACAAACCATGATAATCATGGTGAATAGTAGTTAGTGACTTTTTTTTTTTACTCTAGGTCTATGCCACACACATGTAAAAAGTAATTCAACTCTTACATTTACAAGTGTGCAGTAGCCCCGTTTGGTTAATTGTATTCATTGGGGGTAATTTGACCATTTTTTTTCTTCAGAAAAAAAAAAGTTATAATTTCTGATATATACCATCAAGTATATTCAATTGAATGTAGTCAAGTATATACACTAAACCATGCTGTGGTAAAATTTCTCATTCAGTACTTTTGTCTGAAGATGGTAACAACGCTGTTACCCAAACGTCACACACTATTTATTTATTTGGTCTTATTACCTTGTGTTTATAATCTATAATCCAAATTGTGCATTATCATATATACAATTGAATTACAATGCTGATTGAACCATAGGATTAAATGTCAAAGCTTAAGATCATGTTTGGATGCATGATAGTCATCTGAGTAAACATTCAATATTATGCGAAGGGGCATTATCAGCATTGGAAAGGTCCTATGGGCATCCCTTAGGATTCTGTGGATGAGAACATCTGAGGCATACATAGGTAGGAACATGGCATTTAACAGGCCATAGTAGAATGGCCTTCACACCTTGGGTGGCCCTGCCAGTAATAAAAGACATCCAAGGTACTTCACCCATCCTCTGCTCAGGGTCACTCCCTCCTCCCTAAAGTACACTCTTGGACAAAACTTAGGAAAGTGGAAAGTCTTTGATGTCGCCAATCGTCTATTTTTTTTTTAAGGAGACAGAGGCCATTTTTTTCACACTTTGTTATCTTGCGAAAGTCTTCAATAAAAGTCACTGTGTATCAAATATCTTTCGGAGTTATTGTCTGAATCCCAATATACATGCTAAAAAGTACAACTTCCTCAAGTTTTGTCCATGAGTGTATAGTGTGAAATATAAATATGGATGGCATTATAAGATTGAACAAACAATAAAATCTTATAAGGCACAATTTGGATTATAGATTATAAACACAAGGTAATAAGATCAAATCCAAATAATTAAATAGTGTGTGATGTTTCGGTAACAGCGTCTGAAGATGGTAACAACGCTGTTACCGAAACGTCACACACTATTTAATTATTTGGATTTGGTCTTATTACCTTGTGTTAATAAAATCTTATATACTGTACTTGAAAGCATTATAACTGAGAATGGAAGATGCGAAACAAAAAAAAAATAATAATAATAAATAGAGGTAAGAATTGCAGATACTAAAGAAAAGGATGATTGGATAGTTCCCAGTTTGTAAACTTGTACAATAACCAGAGAACTGGATCATAAAATGAATTCTTTTGATATCTGGGCTGGTGCTAGAAGAATTCCTCAAGATCAAATGGCCAGGTAGGTTGGTGATAAACAAAGAAGTTTGGAGAGAAGATTTAAAGAAGAGTATAGCATTCTAGCTACAAGGAAATAAGACCTATTCTAAATAAATTGATAGTGTGTGACGTTTCAGTAATAGCATTGTTACCGAAATATTACAAACTATTAATTTCTTTGGATTAGGTCTTATTTTCTTGTAGCTATAATCCAAATTGTGCTTTATCAGGATAGCATTCTCTAAATGAAAGTTTGCCTGATATGTACTTCGAAGATCATCGAGGGATCATCTATTGACACTATACTGGAGGAATTGAAGGGAGAGGTAGAATTGGTGTTTGATAATCTAATAGAATATGGTCTGGAATTTTAATAAAATAAAGAGGTGAAGAGAATTTCTCTAAAACAGGAAGAAATGACATTTGATGATGGCACACCTCAGTTTCGGGGATACACCAATGTAACAACACTAGACGGACTTCCATCCAGTAGACATATCTACATCTGTCGTCTCCCGAGAGACCCTCTCTAGACCAGCTCCTATTACAATTAAGACAATCCCGGTGGTAGCAATGGTAGATACACCAATGTAACAACACTAGACTGACTTCCATCCAGTAGACATATCTACATCTGTCGTCTCCCGAGAGACCCTCTCTAGACCAGCTCCTATTACAATTAAGACAATCCCGGTGGTAGCAATGGTAGATACACCAATGTAACAACACTAGACTGACTTCCATCCAGTAGACATATCTACATCCGTCGTCTCCCGAGAGACCCTCTCTAGACCAGCTCCTATTACAATTAAGACAATCCCGGTGGTAGCAATGGTAGATACACCAATGTAACAACACTAGACTGACTTCCATCCAGTAGACATATCTACATCTGTCGTCTCCCGAGAGACCCTCTCTAGACCAGCTCCTATTACAATTAAGACAATCCCGGTGGTAGCAATGGTAGATACACCAATGTAACAACACTAGACTGACTTCCATCCAGTAGACATATCTACATCCGTCGTCTCCCGAGAGACCCTCTCTAGACCAGCTCCTATTACAATTAAGACAATCCCGGTGGTAGCAATGGTAGATACACCAATGTAACAACACTAGACTGACTTCCATCCAGTAGACATATCTACATCCGTCGTCTCCCGAGAGACCCTCTCTAGACCAGCTCCTATTACAATTAAGACAATCCCGGTGGTAGCAATGGTAGATACACCAATGTAACAACACTAGACTGACTTCCATCCAGTAGACATATCTACATCCGTCGTCTCCCGAGAGACCCTCTCTAGACCAGCTCCTATTACAATTAAGACAATCCCGGTGGTAGCAATGGTAGATACACCAATGTAACAACACTAGACTGACTTCCATCCAGTAGACATATCTACATCCGTCGTCTCCCGAGAGACCCTCTCTAGACCAGCTCCTATTACAATTAAGACAATCCTGGTGGTAGCAATGGTAGATACACCAATGTAACAACACTAGACTGACTTCCATCCAGTAGACATATCTACATCCGTCGTCTCCCGAGAGACCCTCTCTAGACCAGCTCCTATTACAATTCAGACCATCCCGGCGGTAGCAATGGTAGATACACCAACACTAGACTGACTTCCATCCAGTAGACATATCTACATCCGTCGTCTCCCGAGAGATCCTCTCTAGACCAGCTCCTTTTACAATTCAGACAATCATAGCTGCGGTAATGGTGGATAAAACCAATGTAACAACACTAGACTGACTTCCATCCAGTAGAAGCTAGCACAATTGCGCCACAGCCATCTGTTCCACGTGACGTGATTCTTCTTTGTCACGCCGCTAGAAGATCAGATGACGACGGCCTACACAAATCGAGGAAATCTGCCACCGCAGCAGAGAATTATCCAAGGCGTTCCTTTGTTTTGTTTGTATCACGCCAGGTGTGTTGTTGTTGTTTTACGAGACGACGGGGAAACCAAGGTCCCGGGGGGTCAACGCCCCGGCAGCTACAAATAGTCGTCGTCGATTATTTTAGCCCAGCCCCAACCCTTCTTCCTTCCACCACTACCAAACCCCCCACAACGGTGGCGTCGTGACACACCCTGCAGCAGGGGTATTGATCACTATTAATTGATCACCCTTCCCTACCCTCCTACCCTACAAAATCCCATCCTCCCCAATAGCCCAAATTTTTTTTTGCATATTTTTTTTTTTACTCTCACTCTATCGACCGCGAAGCTCAAATTTCGTTCTTCCCCTTCTCCAACTCCCTTTTCATCTCCTCCTCACTGAACGAACTATGACGATTTTTGACCATGGCCGTTCGGAGGGAGGGAGAGACTGGATAGTCCTCGGTTTCCAAGGCGACCGTTTCTTCCGCAACAATCCCCATTGTTTAGCTCCCTCTCTCTCCCCCACCAGACATTATGAATCAAACCTACTTTTAGCCGCTCTCTCTCAACTAACTTCTTTCACTTCACTTTTTAAAAATATACATTGTTGTTATTTCCTTCCCCCTTGGTATGTCGACGACTTTTTACTCCCAACTTCCCCTGTACTTTGTTACGATTCCCTGAAACGGTTTCGATTGAGAACCTGTTTTTTTTACTAGTTTTTTTTTTCCTTTTATTTTTTGCTTATTTGTTTATGGAATTGTTTATATCGAATTAAGAAAGAGTATTGGAGTATTTTTGACCAATAATCTGTAGTTGAATTAACCTTTAGTCAATTTTTTTTTTTTGTAAATAACTCTTTGTTATATAAAACGGGTAGTTGGCGTTCTGCGCTCCAGGAACTTGGGTTATATAAATATATCCATCTGAGAAAAATATTCATTTGAGAGGTCGGGCGGGGTTTATGCCTGTTTTTATATTTTTACTGCCTCCTGACCTTTTATCATACTTTCTTTCTTATCTTTTTTTCCTTCCACGCACATAAAAATATGTTTAATTAAAAAGGCATATATTGGATCAAAATATCATTTAATGATATGCCTTTTTTAATTAAAGATTTATTTATGGATTGCTCTATTTTCAAAATAAAAAAATATGTGAAAAATAGTACAAAAGTGAAAAAAGAGGGCTTTTTTTCCAGGACGAGCCATCTTTTTTCGGGGCTCAAAAAATCATTCATTCTGGTTAGCAGCCCCGTATATAAAGATATTTCCGTACAAAAGTGAATTTGTACTTGGATCAGGTGGCTAAATTGAGAAAAAAAAGGGCATTTCCTGATCGTAAAACTAAAAGTTGCTGATGGCTTACGCCATCTATCGGAATAAATATTAACTATTCGTTGATTTTTAATTATTCCTGAATTGGCCAAATACCGTTTCTTGATTTAATCAAGATGACTTAAGGCATCAGCAAATTTTATTCAGGAAATTCATGATCAGCAAATGTTCGTTGTTCTCATAAAAATATGTAAATTCATTCTGTCGTAATATTTTAATTATATAATTTAATATTGTATATATTATATATCATCTCATATAATTCGATTGTTAACTTGTAATTCTTAAGCTTTGCATCTAATACGGTGTAATATAATAAAAGCCATTTAAATACAACAACAACAACCTTTATTAAGACACTATTGTCTTACGAGGGGATTCTCCTAAAAGGTTATATATGTATATGAGTGAGGAGGAAAAGCAATTTAGAGGGGAAGGGGAGCAATCAGCCGTTGTCTGTGGAGTTGAGCACTTCTTCTCTCATTTTATCAATCGCCTTGAAATATTTAAAATATTTATAAACAAATGTTTTATCCAGCAGGAGAGTAGTGAAGATTTTATATACATGTTGTTCATTGTAGTGAGTTAGCCCCGAAATTCCGAGAATTTCCAGTCTCTTTTCCTGTAGGAATGGGCAATGGGATAGATAGTGGACCAAATTGTCTTGGATGTCAACATTGCAGAAGTAGCAATTTAAAGGGTCGCTGTTCCAAAATCCCGTGATATCCTCGCGGAAAAAAAAGCCATTTAAATAAATAAAGCCTAAAATATATTTCTACTTTGAAATCAACCTAAATTACACCACACATTCCCTAGGGACATTTTCGTTATAAGAAGTTTCATTGTTGAGAGAGTTCCTAGAATGGATGCTAAACCTTCTCCTAGTTAGCTTTGATTCTTATATGTTACTGGAAGAAGCATACAGCAGATGGTGACAGACATAATAAGATCGTTCATTTAAACATTCGTTTTTTTTAAATTATTATTATTCCAAGAATATAAACGTGGTACAAGCCAATGATAATCATGGTGGGTAGTTATCGACTGCTTTTTCTCTTATGTGTACCACATGTCTATCTATACATGTAGAAAACATTTCGACTTTTGCACTTACATGGGTGCTAAATATCGGTTTTACCTACTTGCACTCACTGGTGGGGTTGGACTTTTGCAAGAATCAGGAACCATTGGAGCTATTCAGAGAAAAAGTCCAAATTGTGCCTGCAACGTCCCACAATCAATGTCCCATATACTAGATGACTGCCCGCTGTACAAATTCAATGGAGGAATCTCCATTCTGTCACCCCGGAAGCCCTGAACTGGCTGAAGGCCTTGCCTCTCAGACTTTAATGACCGATATGTCCTCACTTCTTTTTTTCTAGATTTAATTCATTTTGTCTCCTTTCTAATTGTAAATACGCTGCTGTATCACCTCATAAGCATAAATAAATAAGAGAAAAAGTAAGTGCCCAATTGTATTCGATCTCAGGTTGTGACTATCGGAATTCGACGGTATATCCGTTCACCGAACGTATATAAAGTTTAAATGAATGATGTACTCCTGTAAATTCACGCTACATTTACGTATATTACGTAGGTTTACTGTAGGTAAGAGCGATTCCTAATAAAGTTAAATTCTGTACTGGTAACTCTTGAGCTGAGTTATCCTTCCAGTAATAATAGAATTGAGGTTAAAAATAATCTTAAGACGATGTTACCATTTTACATATTCATTAAGAGAAGAGAGAAATCGCAAGACACGGAGAGAAAAAAAAGTTTCTTTCATTTATAAATGGTTGTATATAAGCTTTGTGGCGAGACGCCCTTCTATACGGGTATAAGTGGTATATATTATATATTGTCAGTTTATATTACATTGTCAAGAAGCTCCATCCAGATGGGACACCTGTCAATCATCACTGGACGCCGGTGGGGACCACAGGTGTGAGGGGTTCTCGGAAGATGATCTGCAAATAAGGAAAACTCCCTTGGTGGCTGACGCCGCTCTTTATTATACATCAAAATAAATGTAGATGGCATCTGGTTTTGACGTCTATTTTGACGGGAGAGGCGACCCTTGTCTCTTTAGATCGATATCCTCCCGGCAAAATTTCCATCTATATCAAAAGAGAGTACTTCTTCCATGAAAAAATGCACCAAAACACTACAATTCTCGATCTTCGCTGCGCAAAGTGCGCAGGTCGATTAATAAGCCACCATCAGCTTTGGTACATTCGACAAACCTGGGTGTCGTCTCGCTTCAAACACAAAAGTCGCAAGTTGAAAAAATGCCATATTTTGTATCGCCGTCGCTCTAGGGAACTGGCGTGACATAGAAGTGGGTGACAGCTTTTGTCCGTCTTTCCGCCCTGCAGAGATCGATCGAACGGTGATTGATGGAGTGCTGCCGAGACTCTAAGCACTTCTCTACCAGCTGGCGTAGCGATTTCCCTTCCCTAGACTCTTCGCTGTTGTCATCCCACATTGTTAGATAGAGAGGTATCCCTCCCGGCTTGTTCGGCGATACATATACTAAAATTGGAACAAAAAATGGGTCGCTTGGAAAATCGGGAGGGGTCGCTACGGGAAGTCGTTTTCAAAGTGGCGTTTTAGAGAGGTATTCGCCTTAAGGAGGTTTGAATGTAGTATTGATGATAACGATATATAGAAATACGCAATATGGCATTAAAAAACGCCAATATATGCAAATTAGTTCTTTATCTGGCTAATTTTGGAGGTTTTGAATAGTCTCTCTGTTAAACTATATCTTCACCCGCCGCCTACATGTGAAATCTCTTAATGTTTGACTCAGTGTGTGGGTGAAGGGAGAATGGAGCAACAAACGTCTTTCTCTACATTCCATACCAGATAAGACGAAATCAAAATTAAATTATGTTGTCGATATAATAATCCTTCCTAAATGGAACTCTGGACTGGAGAGTGTGGGGAGTTGTACTCTCAAATAGCGACGTCTCTACACTCTACTACAGTTCGGTTTTGTACAGAAAAGGTATCAGAGACCCCCCTTTAGTCCGTAGAGTTGATGCAAGAATGAAGGAAGTCGCTCCGTTGCTGCTCCCAGCGACGACGCGAATAAACAGGTCTCCATCATTACCGACCGTCCGATAACATATTTGTTAAAACGAAGATCGCGTTACAGCAAAAGTCTTTCTTTCTTTCAGTGGTTATATTGAAATAACTGCACTTTTCCTTTTAACAATATCTCAAGGGAATAGTTAGTGAAAAGGTGGTTTGTCCCATTCACCCCCTCAGTTCGAAGGTCGCACATTTCTATTTCAGTCAAGTTTCTCTGCAGTGACATCTCTAGTGGACGTCAGAGGCGCGACTACACGGACGATGACGACGAACCGAAGAGATTTCAGAAGCTACGCAAGAGAGGGCAAACGCCGATAGCAACGTTGGCCTGTGCTGGACACGTGATACTAACCTTTGGTGTGGTTGGTGGTGGTGTCATGCGTCAGGAATTCCTCCTTGACGCATTGTCCCAAGTTCGATCCCACTCTGTCTGCCTTCGTACCGGTACCGCTGTTTGGCTGAGTCAGAAACACCTTGTGTTTGGGTGTCGCAAATACAACGGAGATGGTTTCTATACCGAAAAAGTGTCTGATGGTTCCATTCTCTTCAAAATAATAATAAAGCCTTTTTTTTTTTGCTCAAAGGAGAGTAAGAAGTATAACCAAACGGAGACTCCGAAATCTTGTAAGTGAAAATACATATTGTATGTTGAACTGTGTTTTCTTCCTGGTATGGTAGACAAGTGGTGGTGTGTGTGTGCACTTACAGCAGCTCGTATTAAATATCCTAACAACCACCGTGATTAGCGTCTCGTAAACTATCTGTATATACAGATGTAAGGATAATTTATATAAATAATTATATTTATACGTACGTTGTTTGTTTGGTTACGTTTTCATGCAATACTTTAACCTATCCGGATGCAGCGGCAAGAGAGTTGTCTGGTGGAAGGAGTCAGATCCCAGAATATGCAGATTATCTAAATATCAGACTAATTTACATATTCCTGGGGGGGTGGGAGCTATCTCCGGAAAACCTGATGATGATAATACGTTGATCCATCCTCATCAAATTACTACTAATAATAATGATAACAAATAATAATGATAATAATTCAAAATGGTTGCCTTTTATTTTTTGAGCGTTGAGAGAACAGCTGGTGTAGAATGTAAGCTGGGGATATTAGGGAAGAAGCGGACTGTGTTTGAATAAGCCTAACACCGTATAGAACAATGGCGGAAACGCTGCTACACACGGAGATTAGAATTCGCAAAGAATCGACCCTCTAATGGTCAATCGTACCGCTGTAGGTATGATATAATAGCATCGCCATTTAAAAAATTCCATCATTATGTAGTACAGCCGTCCCCGATACTGAGGTCGGCCATTATGGAATGTCATTTCATCCTGTTTTGGGGAAATTTTCTTCACCTCTTTGTTCTAATTCCTGACTATTCTATATTCGAGATTATTGAACCATTTCTATCCTTTCTTTCCAGGATGTTTATTAGGCGGTCTTCCAATGATCCTTGGAGTACCATGTCCTACACATTTCCATTTGATTATATCATTCAGAAGGTTACACGCTCCATTAAATCTCCTCTAACCTTCTTTGTTTATGTCACCCTTATCTTGGCCGTTTGAGGCTTCCTTCCAGCACACCAAGATGATTTAGAGGGATGTAAACCACTGTCCGAGCGGGCGACGTGTCCAGCAAATCAACATGTTGACGTTACGTCAGCCGTTCTACGACGGCGGTGTGAGGAAGGAAGGAAGACGGGCGGGGTCGACCCACAAACAGCCCCCGGGGGAAGTAAGTGAAAGTGGTGGTGGTGGTAGTGGTGGTTGTAGAACGGGGTCGTCGCCGCGCTAAATCGGGAAGCGAAAGGAAGGGAAGGCCTCCTTCCTCGTCTTGTTTCCAGTACTTCCGCGATGTTTTATTTGGGATTTATCTCTTTCGCTCTCTTCTTCATGAAATATGCCTCCTGGTTCGTCGGCTCTGTCTGTGCGTTCTTTTTTTATACTTGACTTAGCCTAGCTTTTCCGTTTTTTGAAGAATGCATGTTTGAAGGGAATAGGCCTTCTCTCTTCTTCTTCTTCGTAGTTAAAGGAAATTCTCCGATATTCTTTGACTTGGCGCTGCTTCTCCGTTTTTGAAGATTGCATTGTTTGAAGAGAACAATTATTTCTTCTTCTTCGTAGTTGAAATAAATTCTCTCTATCTCTTCACGCCCTCTAGTTCGGCTCTGTCTGTGTGTTTAAAGTAGCACCTATCCCTTTAAAAAATGCTTTATTGTTTTTCACCTCAGTACAGACGTGCCTTTCTTTAATGCATTTTTAAAGGGGGTGTCAATTTTGGTACATGAATATCACCTTCCCACTACGTCATATAATAAACAGAAAAGAAATTTAGCTCAGTCAAACGACCGAGCAAGGGATGATATAGGCATAGATGCCCTTGCATTCCCCCTTGGGCAGAACAGGCGTCTACAAGCGTGTTTTGATCAGTGAGATGGATTGGGAAGTTCCCCCCCGCCGCTGCAAGGTCTACAGACTTCCCCACAAACGCCGAGGAGAAATAACCTTCAAAGTATTTCCTCCCCATTTGTCGTCTCAATACCCTCCCTCCCTCAATACCGAAACTTTGTAGTTTTTATAAACCTTTTTTTTTTTCTTCTTCTCTCTTCATACCGATCCCCCTCCTAACCCGCGTCGGATATTCATCGAACTTTGGAATTTTTTTTCCTTCCCCCTCTTAATTTTTTTTTTTTCGATGTCTAAAGATATAGGATTTTAATTCGGTTTTTGTGTGTGCGTATCCCAATGTGGGAGTTGAAATGACCACCCAATAGAATTTTATTCATTTCTTTTTTTTTTTAAATCTTCAACCGTTGAATCAGAATTCGGAACCATTGTTATAACTCATTGTTAAAATACTTACTTCTTCTTTCTAACCTTATTATTATTATATTTAATTCTTAGAATAAAATTTGTGAAGAAGGTTAATTTTTTAACTTTCTAAGAATCGGTCAATAGGGTGGGGTTTTCCCCACTCTTTTCATTCTGAATACTGTTTGTTAATTATTCCCACACACAATTTGTGACCAATTCCATACGTTGGGGAAGTTTGACAATATTTCCTGAGCCATAGATTTCTTCTTCTTTTTAAAGATCAATATATCCTCTCGACAAAATTTCCAACCGTATTAAAGATTGATAGAAACGGTGTTCAATAATAATATCTGCAATAATATACAGACAGTTAAGTATTATATATGCAAACTTGAAAGGTTTTGACTTCCTCTTTATGTTCAATTACACCTATCCCCCGATTTACACGGTAGATACGTTCCTGAGAAAAACGTGTAAATCGGGGGATAGGTGTACACAGAAATAAAAATAAAATGCATTGACAGGTTAAAATATGTAATCAGCACATAAGCTCGGGATTCCTCGTGAGATGTGTACACAGCGCATGTGTTCAATCACAGTAGCATTTTAGTATAGTGCGATAAAAACAAAAACAAAAAAACTTATTTGGAAAACCGTGTAAAAGCGAAAACGTGTAAAAAAAGTACCGTGTAAATCGGGGGATAGGTGTACTTTTAACTCTAGCCTCATTCTTGGCTTCCTTTCTTTATAACAGCCTTTAATCAATTCTATTCCCTGCACATATTGTCTGCACATAGTACTTTGAGAAGCTTTCTGTGCCGTCCAAATGGTACGTATGGTCGATGTGTTGCCACATCCACCGCCGACGTAAGCGGTGAGAGGAGAACCGGTTTCGACGGGTGGCTGAACCGCACGCACCACGGCTTTACTCGAAACATTCGTGCTGAAGACTTTTTTTTAAAATCTCTTTGTGATTTTTAGCCATCTTTAAACATTTGTGTGTGCGCCATATAAGGAATTGAATAACTTAGCGCGGTCTTTTCTTTCTTTTTTTGAAACGACTTCCTACTGTCCTTTACTACGATGGAAAAATATGGGAGAGGCCTGAGTCATTAGTGGTTGAATCCTTCCTTCCAGCGGCTTCGCCAGTACGGTTTATAAGACTGTTTTACTATTGTATTGGACTGTTATGCTTATAGAACCGGCAATCTAGAGGAATTCCGCCGGGTTAAGGTGTTCACCGAAACTAGGGACATAAACTTTGAAGACACAGTAGAAATTTTGCGAAAAAATCATAGTTGCATATTGGTTTTTAATATATGGATGGCTATACCATTACTCGTCAACCTTGTGTGGTAAGTTTGTACTTGAACGACCTTTCGATGGGGTCCCAGTGTCTCTATTTTTTAAAATAAAACGTAGTTTTAACACGTCTTTACTATGAGAATGGTGACAGTAGGTCGCCGATACGTCACACACGATGGACGAGTGAAGTTATAACTATCCATATATATATTAGAACTTTTGTTTGAAAACAAACAAAAAAAGCTCTACAGTTGAACGCCGCCGCCTCATTGCGATCACGTCTCGTTAGCCAGCCAACGTTTCAAAATCCCAGAGTCCCCTCTATCTTCCATCGATCCTGTTAAAGCGTGTGTGTGGATTTCGGGAAAAGATGTCTGCAGGGAATGATGGGTAGAATTCAACAATGGATGATGATGTTAGAGATTCTCATCATTAAAACTTTGTCCTCAATAACGACTAGCGCTTCAAATTCCTTTATTTATATCAAAGTAAAATTCTGTCCCCCCGCTTGGTTTATGTAGGAGATTAAAAAAAAAAATCTTATCGTGCAAATAATAATAAGTAAATTTTTAGAAGTCAAAATTAAATTAGCCGAAATGTTAATTTTGAAAGAATTTTTTTTTTAATAGCCATAAATATATACATTCTGGTAAAATGCAGTCTGGGCATTACCACGGTCTGGATTTTTTACTTTGATTCGTCAGAATTTTACTCTGGCACATTTGTAAGTGCAAAGTCGAACTGCTTTTCACATGTAGTACAGTAAAAGCAGTCGCCTACTTCTACCCACCATGATTATCATGGACTGTACCACGTGTACTAGGGATAAACAAAAAAAAATGAATTTTACTTTGATAGAAATAAAATAATTCTGTACTTTCTTTACGAACAGATCGAAATGAAAAGTGAACAAAGTTTTGAAAGTTGCTGAAAATGATACGTATTTATTTATCACCACTTTTTCTTCTGATTTTCAGACTGGTGGAAGGGTCGCAATTATATATACACTCGTGGACAAAACTTGAAAAAGTTGTACCTTTTGCATTTCTATCGGGATTGAGACAATGAAAGATATTACAGTGATCTTTATTGAAGACACACGAGATAACAAAGTGTGAACAACCTCAGTCTTCTTCAAAAAAGAGAAGACCTGCTATATCAAAGACTTTCCACTTCCTTAAGTTTTGTCCATGAGTGTAGATATGGTGATTTGCGATGCAGTCGAGATAGTGCCAGGTGGACGTACACAGGAGACAGAACCCGTGAGGAGTTGATCAGAGAGGAAAGAGAAAACCCGAGGTCCCCCGCCCAGTAGTGAACCGGCGTGGAGACAGCCTCAGAGAGATCTGTCCCTAGATAATCAAATCCTTAGGATTTCATACTCTTCTGAGTGGAACGAAACAGTGACCTCTGAGGGGACGGGGCGATGACCCTCAGTTCCCTCAAAACCTCCATTTATAGAAGGCTTAGCCGCCTGATCTAACTCTTTCCTCTTCTTCCGCACACATTGTGTTTAAATATTTTTATAAGATACGTTTATATATATGGTATTATTATTATATGACATATATATTGAAATGATTCCATATGCAAATTTTATTCTTAAAGAAAAAAAATACAGCATATATGTAGATATGTATTAATTTTCTGACAGAAAATTAAATATATAAAAGGATTTGATGTATATAGAGTGTAAGAGGAGAGTGAAAGTATCTTTTTTATAGAAATAAATGGCTTATACCTTATAGTGTTCGTCAAGTGCTATTTTTGTTAGGTAGAGAACACAACATATATATTTCTTGATTAATCAAGAATGGGTATTTGGCCAACCCTGGAATAAGTAAAAAAAAAAAAAAAAATCAACAATTATTTTATATTTATTCCGACAGATGGCGCAAGCCATCAACAACTAATAGTTGCACGATCAGGAGATGCCTTAATTTATCCACCTTATCCCAGTTCAATTCCACTTTTTTTAAATTGTTTTTTCACACTTACAGACGCACATATATATAGGGATTTGTGGTGTTACCACCATATTATCTCCCATATTATACATTTGGTCACGTGGCAACCAATCAGATGGCAAATAGCGGCCACGCTATAGACAGGCAGATGGGCATTTAGAGATTGACTTAACGGTATGTCAATCGATCGTTGTGTCACACGCAGAGCCTGGAAAACTTGGTTCGATAACTAAGACCGCCCTCACAACTAAGTCACCATTGCAGCATGGTTCAGCAACCCTTCTAGCTATATACCCATGTTTTCCTTTCTAAAAGTAGGACATGGCATTTATGGAGTGTTAAATCCGTGGTACAGTAAAGACACCTTGTTCTCTTTTTTCTTATCTCCTCTCAATCATTTAATGTGATCTTGAGCTTTGGGATCGGGAGAAGTCGTTAAGATTGTGAGAACTCCCCAATAGCAGGCCGATATTGTGTGACCATATATCTCTGAAATATGTATTTGATCCTTTATTGGAGTACAGCTCATTCTGTCTATCTAGAGATACTATCAGCCATAGGCCAGTTAAACCCAGATTTTTTTTTTAAGCGAGCTTGCTACTGTTCCTTCTTTCTCTCTCCTTTTTAATTCGGGCTTTAAACCGGCAATGGCGGATTTACCTATTGTATATAATTACAATTTTGTATGGCGTTGTTTTTACCTTTAAATTCACGTTCCAGTTTCCAACTTTATATTGAGCCATTTCTTTCAACCTTTTAAATATATATATTTATGGATATGTGTATGTGGGGGGTATGTTGATTTCAGTCGTGGTGGCCACAGAGTGGTTTCAGGCGTGGTTTGGGATTACATAAAAGGACGAGGCATGTTGGATGTCACCACAGAGATGGCGAGAGAGTAAGTGAAGCCGACACCGGTCAGGGGAGATCTGTCTAGAGGGGTCTGTCAATCCTCGTGTCTCCAAGCGGACTGATCTGTTTGAGTAAGAAAGGGGCACACCTGGGAACCCGACTTGTTTTTCGGACCTTTTTCCTCTACAGGCGCCGACTGTCACTCACTCTAAATTTTATTTCTGTCACTTTGGCAATTACAACTACAACTATACAACACATGGGGACATAGATATATTGGAATATATATATATTTCCGAAAATGGCTCTTTGAAGCTGGGAACTTGTTTGAGAATAAAACGACATCGTAAAAACCCGGTGATGTATTAAGTAGGAGGGCAGGAATCCAGCCATTCATCAACCTAGGTGTTGAGGACAAAACACCAAGGCTGGATGGACGCGACAAAGAAGTCTATACACATCGCACATGCAACAGTGAGAACTTGAGAGACATCTTAAACCGAAACAGGTTAAACTTGGAAGTGTGTGTGTGTCCATTTAATTTATTCCAGTTTGTCACCTTGTTGTTTTTCCTTTATTTCTCCTCATCCATCCATAGATTGATTGCTGGCAGAAAAGGAAGTTATATACATAATCTAACTGATGTAAATAATCATATGTAAATAATCTTTGTCAGGATTAGAATGACGAATCCTGTATGGGACTTTGATTCCAGTAAAAGGCTTGTTGCTGCTGTTGTATATAGTCACAGTGTAGAAAATACTATACTATACCTACTACTTATAGATTTCTCTCTGTATTCTTAGTTCTCTTCTCTTACTCTGTAAACTGGCGAATCCTATATAGGACGAGAGGTCCTCAATAAAGGCTTTTGTTGTTGTTGTTGTTGATTGATTGCTGGCAGTATTCCTGTCCTCCTAGAGCTTCATTTGGTGCCATTATTTTGATCTTCTTACGAAATTGTGTATTTGGAAAACTGTTGTTGCGATAAAACCTCGAGAGAGACTCTACCCTTAGCCTATCCTGACGTTGGTGGTCTCTCTTAGAGAATTAGGTTGTGTTAGGCGCAATCGTGTTTGGTTTTATTATCTCAGATGGGTCAGTTGCTCACGGAAAGTCTCTCTTTATTCAACGCAGTTAATAGAAAAAAAAAGGTTATATTTCTCTCGTCATTTCGCAATAATAAAATGGTTCACCTTATTTTTGTATTTTACCCCGGTGTCTAGACGTTGGTAAAAATGAGTTTTTCTAACGCGCCCCTGAAATATCAGTTTTTCTATAATATACACCTCGAGATATATTTTTCTTTCTCTCAAAGAAAAATCAAATTACGCCGCCGCCGGGAATAAAACAACCGTTTTAACCGTACCGTATTATCAACCCAATCACTTTCTCCTGCCAACTTTTATATATTTTGTTTTTTTTTTTCGACTTGAAATCACGACGACCATTTTTATATAAACTATTTGGATCTCGCGTGTTTCGTATAATTTAATCCTCCCCCACACCCTTCCCCCTCTTCAAGAAACTTAAAAAAAAACCTCCAATCTCTCTCTTTATTATTTATTTTTTTGTCCCGAGTTTCCCCTTTGTAACGATTTGTGTAGCATAAATTAACCTGGTTGGAGTGGTTAACGGAAGGCCTTGAATGGTGTCAATCGACAATTTCGGGAGAGGAGGTAATGTTGTTTTATCAGAAAGTCTGCACCACCTACCTATGATAGATTGAGGAGAACTACACTCTCATGGACAAAACTTAAGGAAGTTGTACCTACTATCAGGTATATCGGGACAATAACTCTGAAAGATATTACAGTGACCTTTATTAAAGACACACGAGATAACCAATATACACTCATGGACAAAACTTAAGGACGTTGTACCTTCTATCAGGTATATCGGGACAATAACTCTGAAAGATATTACAGTGACCTTTATTAAAGACACACGAGATAACCAATATACACTCACTAGACGAAAGGCCCGGGCAACGCCCGGGGTTTACCCGAGTGCGAATATATTTTAAAAATGTTGTCTTGGGTGGTCGCTATTGACAGGGTGGTCTGTATAGACAGGTGGATGTATCACACAGCTGATAACAGGGTTGTCTAGAGTGGTCGCTATAGACAGGGTGGTCTGTATAGACAGGTGGATGTATCACACTGCTGATGACAGGGTTGCCTAAGGTGACCGCTATAGACAGGGTGGTCTGTATAGACAGGTGAATGTAACACACTGATGATAACAGGGTTGCCTAAGGTGACCGCTATAGACAGGGTGGTCTGTATAGACAGGCAGCTGATAACAGGGTTGTCTAGAGTGGTCGCTATAGTCAGGGTGGTCTGTATAGACAGGTGTATGTATCACACTGCTGTTAACAGGGTTGCCTAGAGTGACCGCTATAGACAGGGTGGTCTGTATAGACAGGTGAATTTAACACACTGATGATAACAGGGTTGTCTAGAGTGGCCGCTATAGACAGGTGTATGTATCACACAGCAGATAACAGGGTTGTCTAGAATGGCCGCCATATACAGGGTGGTCTGTATAGACAGGTGGATATATCACACAGCTGATAACAGGGTTGCCTAGAGTGACCGCCATGACAGGGTGGTCTGTATAGACAGGTGGATGTATCACACAGCTGATAACAGGGTTGTCTAGAGTGGCCGCTATAGACAGAGTGGTCTGTTTAGACAGATGGATGTAGCACACTGCTGATAACAGGGTTGTCAGCTATAGAGTGGCCGCTATAGACAGGTGTATGTATCGCACAGCTGATAACAGGGTTGTCTAGAGGGGGGCAGGGAGGCCACGTGTTCGCTGGCAGCCAATGGGCGCGCATTCTATCCGTGAGCTTCAGACATACAGACAAACAGACAGAATAAGGCAAATATATAAGTAGATGGACAAAACTTAAGGAAGTTGTACCTACTATCAGGTATATCGGGACAATAACTCTGAAATATATTACAGTGACCTTTATTGAAGACATATGAGATAACCAATATACACTCATAGACAAAACTTGAGGAAGTTGTACCTTCTATCAGGTATATCGGGACAATAACTCTGAAAGATATTACAGTGACCTTTATTGAAGACATATGAGATAACCAATATACACTCATAGACAAAACTTGAGGAAGTTGTACCTTCTATCAGGTATATCGGGACAATAACTCTGAAAGATATTACAGTGACCTTTATTGAAGACATATGAGATAACCAATATACACTCATAGACAAAACTTGAGGAAGTTGTACCTACTATCAGGTATATCGGGACAATAACTCTGAAAGATATTACAGTGACCTTTATTAAAGACACACGAGATAACCAATATACACTCATGGACAAAACTTAAGGAAGTTGTACTTTTTAGCATGTATATCGGGATTCAGACAATAACTCTGAAAGATATTACAGTGACCTTTATTGAAGACACATGAAATAACCAATATACACTCATGGACAATACTTAAGGAAGTTGTACCTTTTACCATGTACCAGGTCTATTAGTATGAAACGCGAAAATTTTCAGTGAATTCAAAAGTTCACCAATTCCATACAACAAAAGATTTTTTATTCAAAGTAATTGCCCTGATTAGCTATACACTCAGACCACCTTTCAGGCAATTTTCAAATTCTTGGTCTGAAAAATTCTATTCCTTTTGAGTCGAACCAGTCAACAAGCCATTTTCGGAGTATGTCTGAGTTCGAAAATTCCTGGTTTTTTAGGACGTGTCCTAAAGATGTGAAAAAGTGGTAGTCCGACGGCGCTAGGTCTGGTGAGTACGGCGGGTGGGGTAAGAGTTCCCAGCCCAAGTCTTTTATGGTGTTTTTGACCACTGTAGCGTTGTGGGCTAGAGCGTTGTCGTGCTGCAGTATCAGCTTGTTGTGCTTTTCACGCAATTCCGGTCTTATTTCATTCAATGCCTCTCTCAAACTGTGCATTTGTTGTTCGTAGCGACTAGTATTGACCGTTTCGCCAGGTTTCAGGAGCTTGAAATATACTACGCCGGTCTGGTCCCACCATACCCAAAGCATTGCCTTTTTTCCTAAGCGATTGGGCCTAGGCTTCTGTTTTGAAAATTGGCCGAGCAGGCCCCACGACTTTTGGCGCATAGAATTGCTGAAGTGGATCGATTTCTCATCAGAATTTACGATTCGGTGCAAAAATGACTTCTTTTCATGCCTGGCGAGCAGCCCTTCGCAGGTTACCAGACGCCGTTCTTGCTGCCTTTCGCTCAACTCGTGGGGGACCCATCTGGAAACTTTTGGGTCATTCTGAGGCTGTTTAAACGTAGGTAAACAGCACCTTGAGACACCTGGAGCTGTTTCGCGAGTTTCTCCTGCGTTTGGGTACTGTCCTCCTCCAACAAAGCTTGCTGTTCAGCATCCTCGAACTTTTCGTGCGGTTTTCCACGTGGTTCATTATCAAGTTCGAAATCGCCACTTTGGATTTTTTAAAACCACCTGTAACACTGCGATTTGCTCAGAGCGTGGTCGCCGTGAACTTCCTCGAGCATTCGGTGAGCTTCAGTGGCACTTTTCTTCCAGTTGAAGGAGAACAACAAAACTTCCCGCAAATGGGCACTTTTTGGCTCGGAAATCACCATTTTCCACGGGCTCCAGAAATTTTCCACGATTTGAATTTTTCTAAAACTCCACGCATGCTGATGCCATGTGAGTCAAAAAACAAAATGCCTTCAACAGCGCCACCGTCGGCTCAAATAAAGTTGCACAGCGCCCTCTGGCAGCTATTTTCGCGTTTCATACTAATAGACCTGGTATATCGGGATTGAGACAATAACTCTGAAAGATATTACAGTGACCTTTATTGAAGACACATGAGATAACCAATATACACTCATGGACAAAACTTAAGGAAGTTGTACCTTTCAGCATGTATATCGGGATTCAGACAATAACTCTGAAAGATATTACAGAGACCTTTATTGAAGACACACGAGATAACCAATATACACTCATGGACAAAACTTAAGGAAGTTGTACCTTTCAGCATGTATATCAGGGATTCAGACAATAATTCTGAAAGATATTACAGTGACCTTTATTGAAGACACACGAGATAACCAATATACACTCATGGACAAAACTTAAGGAAGTTGTACTTTTTAGCATGTATATCGGGATTCAGACAATAACTCTGAAAGATATTACAGTGACCTTTATTGAAGATACACAAGATAACCAATATACACTCATGGACAAAACTTAAGGAAGTTGTACCTTTCAGCATGTATATCGGGATTCAGACAATAACTCTGAAAGATATTACAGTGACCTTTATTGAAGATACACAATATAACCAAGTGTGAACAAAATTGTCTCGGTCTCAAAAAAAAAAAATGATAGACGACCGGTGATATCAAAGACTTTACACTTCCTTGAGTTTTGTCCATGAGTGTAGATAGATTGAAATTGACCTAGCGCGCAATGTTTTATTGCAAGTTGAAAGAATGTAACCCCCCAGATAACCAGCCCTGATACCAAATTTTCTTTTTGGTTTGTCGTGTATAGCGTTATTCTATTGGTATTACTGGAAGTGGAAGGTCGTGAATGGAATTCATGGACAATTTCGGAAGAAGAACCTACAAATATCACCAAAAGACTAGTCTTTGAAAGGAAACTCCGAGAAGACAAGAATTCTGCCATCCTATGGGCAGTTGATGCAAAATGCGCTATCCTGCTCATAGGGCAAGAATATTGCCGGGCACCAACCCATGGCTGGTTGATGGGAATTTGATAAATAGAACGCTATCGTGCTTATTAGCGCCCTTTTGTGGGGGGGAAAAAACTAAAGAGCGTTATAAAGAAGCTTTACTGTTTTGTTGATGTACAATTTAGGCCACGTTTTCCACTGTAGATAGAAAAGTTTCTTTTTTTTTTCCGTCACGCATCGACCGTAACGGTGGAAGGCCGCGGCGGTACAAACGTCCCATTCCAAAAACGTGTTGTCCGGTTTTATCTCGTCCTGTAATCAGAGGGAGACTGTATTTTTTTACGTAGCCGGCCTACGCGCCTATTCTGGGAGAGAGAGTGTCCTCGCCATGATCTCACCGCTTGTCATCACCACACCCGCCACCCTTCCCTCCCTGCCTGCAGCGCATGGAGAGAGAGAGAAGAATGGACGACCCCGCCCCATTGTCTCCTCCTCCCCGCCGAGAAGGGAACGAACTAACCTTCAAAAATTGAGGATATCGGTGCTCAAGATAAGATAGATATCCAGACCGTGAAGTTGGATTGCCAGTCGTTCGTTTGTCCGTCCATCCCCTCTCTTGTCCATCTTCCGATTTCCTCATCATCATCAAGGTTTTATTGACCTCATTCAATCAATCAATTAAAACCAACGTGTCAATCTCCCGGAGCTGACAAAACGTATGTATTGGATAACTCTACTACCTAGATATAGAGTGGAAAGTTCTTACTACATACAAATGATAGCTTCTTACTCGGAGTATGTAAACCCATTAAAGCCTTTTTTAATATGACGACATTGTCAATGTTTCCACATTGCAGTAAGGGCAGTAGAAATTGTTTAATTTCAAAAATAATCTTACGCCTTTAAAATAATCAAATAAAATAAAACATGAAGAAAGATGAGTTTCTTTTTTAATAAACGCGAGCGAGCTTTCGGGCCACACGCCCTTTTACTGGCTAAAAAGCTAAGAGATTCCAAAAAAGAAAAAAAAAATTGCATATCTTAATTGTAATCATAGTTGTATTTTTGTTTCTTTGTCTATAAAAAAATAATGTAAATATTCTGAAAAAATGTAAATATTCTAAAATATCGCCTACCATAGTATAAATATGTATCTTTTTTTTTTTTTGAAATCTCTTAACTTTTTAGCCAGTAGAAGGGCGTATGGCCCGAAAGCTCGCTCGCGTTTATTAAAAAAGAAACTCATCTTCCTTCATGCTTTATTTTATTTGATTATCTATAAACAGGAAGAGTTCTATCCTTTAAAATAGTTTCGAATTTGATAACAGATGGCGCGCTAGTGCATGAAGACATTGTAAATACAAAGGATAATAATGATATAATACAAGTACAATGAATGACTATGCACAGCGACTTCTCCAACGCTGAAGGATTTGTCTGAAGATTAGAAGCGGGTCTCCAGCGATATTTACCAGTCGAAGAAGAAGAAAAAGCACGTACTTGGATGACAAGGGTCCACCGCGATGGACAGTACATAGTCCGATGAGGGAAAGTCCTGTAAACATTCTGTTGTTGATTGGAGCTTTGCCAGGTGTGTGCTGTTCCGCAATATGGCCGTTGGTGATGTCAGTTATTTGGATTCTTCCAGACACCTTCTATAACATCTTGTAGCAAGTAGTTCCTACAGACAACAGTCTCTCTCCATTCTGTTCAGTTATTGGCCAGTTGTTATATTTGGTGATATGGCCGACCTTTGGTGATGTCAGTTATTTGGATTCTTCCAGACACCTTCTATAACATCTTGTAGCAAGTAGTTCCTACAGACAACAGTCTCTCTCCATTCTGTTCAGTTATTGGCCAGTTGTTATATTTGGTGATATGGCCGACCTTTGGTGATGTCAGTTATTTGGATTCTTCCAGACACACACTCCACCTTCTATAACATCTTGTAGCCAGTAGTTCCTACAGACAATGTCAACAGTCTCCATTCTGTTCAGTTATTGGCCAGTTGTTATATTTGGTGATATGGCCGACCTTTGGTGATGTCAGTTATTTGGATTCTTCCAGACACACACTCCACCTTCTATAACATCTTGTAGCCAGTAGTTCCTACAGACAATGTCAACAGTCTCCATTCTGTTCAGTTATTGGCCAGTTGTTATATTTGGTGATATGGCCGACCTTTGATGATGTCAGTTATTTGGATTCTTCCAGACACACACTCCACCTTCTATAACATCTTGTAGCCAGTGGTTCCTACAGACAATGCTAACAGTCTCCATTCTATTCAAATTAATGGTTTTATTTAGTGATAGCCTGTTAGTTATCAGAATTTTCCTCCTTTTTTTTTCCTTCTTCCACGTACCACACACCTTCTATAACATCATTTAGCAAGTGGTTCCTCCCTATAGCGTGGCTGAATATACCTATGTATTAAATCGAGATTGATTCCCACAGAATGTGTCCGATTCTCTATTTTATACTTCTCCATGTAATAATTCTCCATGAGCAGAGACCGCGAGGAGGACGCTAACTTTCTCTTCAAGTTGGAAACTTCTAAAGACGAATTAACCTAATATTAGGTCAACACCATATGGTAGATGAGGGCAATGCGGAACTACCACATTATTTTCCCTACGAAAATCCTCAATGAATGGACCAACTCGATTAAGACTTACCACCAGACTATTGATAGATCGCCCTGGAGGAGCTTGATTGAGGGGACATTGACCTGACTTGGGACTGATTCACCTGAAATAAATAAAAGAGGTATAACTCTTATATAGTACACATTAAAATTTTAAATAATACTAGCGGATGTGCCCGGCTTCGCCCGGGTTTTACCCGAGTAAAGGTTTGTATAACGAACATTTGTTAAAACAATTCTCTATAAACATATAAAAAAGAAAGATATATTTTGATGATTTGAAACTCGTAAATTTGAATATCTCGATAAAGTGATCACTTTTTCCCGGTCCCTTGTGCCGTGTCATCCTGAATTTTGTATTTCCTAATTTTCTATATTACAAAATAATCGTTTTATCTAGTGAACATATTTTCCCGGTCCCTTGAAAAATACTCGATAAGTTGAATAAAATCATGGTCGTGAATCTCTCGATAAGGTGATCATTTTTTCCCGGTCCCTGTGTGCCGTGTCATCCCGAATTTTGTATTTCCTCGATAAAGTGAACATTTTTTACCGTTCCCTGTGAGCCGTGTCATCCTGAATTTTGTCTTTCCTAATTCTATACATTACAAAATCATCGACACGGGATATCATTTAATGTTGTCTAAAGGGGGTTAAGAGAGCAGTCTCTTTCAAATGAAAAATGCTTTAATTAAGCAGATGTTTAAAGTATAATATATGAGAGAGGCAATCTTACAGGTTGTCGACGCTGTAAAATCCCCAGAGAGAGTGTTTTTGTAGCATCATGCTGTGACTCACACGATGACCCAAGGTCATCAGGAGCAGCAAACTAAGCCTATCTCCGATTCAATGGTAGCTCTGCTTGCGAGTTAAATATACAAATCTGCAAATAACTCTAAGGATATTCAAGAAATTTTTTTTCGTAAACCTTTCCGGGGATACACCTCATAATATCCCAAAATTTCACGGCGATTGGATGTATGGTTTTTGAATCCATAGAGGACACACACACACACAGACAGACAGACATTCATTTTTATATATATAGACTAGTATAAAACTTGATATTTATAAAATACTCTTATAAAATGTTCATACATATACATACACATTCATGACTAGGGCACAGTTAGGGCATTATTCTCACTAAATACTTCCAATTTGGGCCAACTTTCTTTCTTTATTTTCTTTGCTCTTCCAGAGAATTTAACAGATCTTCCACTTCTAAACTAGCACAAACAAGTGGTATATTTAGGAGTTAGTCGGTGGAGGAAAGGTTTAAACCGTCGATTTGCGACAGCTACGACCCGGGAACGAATCTCGCATTGGACACTTTTTTTTTCGAATAAAAAATTGCTCCAATGGCTCCCGATTCTTGCAAAAGCCCAAACCCCACCAGAGAGTGCAAGTAACCAAACGGGGCTATGGCACACTTGTAATAGAAAAAGTCGAACTGTTTTCCATGTGTGTAGGCATGTGGCGCACTTAGAGTTTATTATTTTTATCCTATTGTATAATTATACAAGGTCATGGAGACTAAATTCATGGATTAAATGCACTTAGAGTAAAAGCAGTCGCTTACTACTGCCCACCATGGCCTGTATTATCTGTACGAAGGATAAAAATGTTAAAAAAGTGGAATATACAGGTAATCTAAAGGTGACGAGTATGTTTTCGCTTGACGTGTTTTACCTATAGCGCGAGATAATTTCCAAATTTCAGTCAGTTACAGCAAGGTGCGGATGTACAACGTGCGAAAACTTCCACACCGGTAGTGTTTGGGTCGTAGGGGATAAAAAAACATTAAAATCTTTATCATGCGAGCCTTCTATTTTTTTTTCCGTTCAACGGCGGTGTTTAAGAGCTTCATTAAATAAGTAATAAAAAAAAAAATCTAGGTGGTTGCCCGGAGATTCTTCAAGGTTTTGTTCGAGACCTCGAAGTCTTACTTCGCTTTTATCCCCAGTTGTCTTTCTTTTGTTACCCTTCAACACCTCCATTAAAACTTTCAAATTATATATATTTGGGATATCTAATGGTTTGGCTTACCTTGGTTGGTCTCAATTGGTTGTTGTAGGTACCAGAGGGGGATATGTTCATCGTTTTATTTAGTACCAATCCCAAGAACTGGCAGTTCTATCACGGTCATGATAATCATCCTGGTATCGCAATCACACATTTATACTGCAAACGCAATAAAGGAACAAAATATTTTTGTTCAAAGAGATTTTAGTACAGATAAATCTGTCTATAGCGCTTCCCTCTCTATAGCGCCCGATTTTAAATACGTAGTACGATCCGATTTACATTAAAAGTGACTTGTCTATAGCACCCCCTCTCTATAGCACCCTATTTTGGTGAGTCCCAAGAGGGGGCGCTATAGACAGGTTTAACTGTATTATAACTAATATATTGAAAACGGCACAAGTGCTGGCCAACTATTGATGTAGATACCCCGATGGAGCGATACCGCGTGAAAACTTGCCGTTTTAAACGATACAATTATTTCTTTGTCTCAATCTTCTTATTCCTCTATTACGTATGTTGAATATCCTCTTTAACGATGATATTACTGTAAACTTAACCATTTTTGTATATACGTAGAAAGCTATTTTTGATTCTGTTCTTTGCAGATTGTTCCCATCCCCTTTAGCTACATTCTTTCTAGTGGAGTCAGTCATGTACGAGAATGGAGGCTTCTGTAATTCATGAGTACTTAAAAAAATATTTTAGAAAAATATATATATATACATACTCTCTTTTCTTTCACGTGCAACTTTTAATGTACTCCCCAGGCGGTGTTTTTTCTTCACTTTGTTAGACCAATCCTCTCTGATAGTAATGCCTTTCATGTTTTATTTTTAATTAAAAAGGCATATATTGGATCAAAATATCATTTATTGACGTGACAACGTCTTAAATTAGGTTGCGGCTGGGAGTCACTTATGAAAAAGTGTAACGCCCGGTAACGTTACGATGAGTCACCGAACGAGAGTGCTGCGCGCGCAGCGCTAGAGAATTAGGCGCATTGAATCGGCGCATGCTTGTCTCTGTCTTTGTCTTTCTCGAACGTTCTTGGCGTTGGAAAAACAAGAAAGCGTCATAATACAAGTTCACACGTGTGGTTAAAGTATCGTCAGCTGTGTCTGTAGTGAAAATGTGGAGTGCTTAGATTCGTCATTTACAACAACTACAACAATAAAGGTAAATAATTGTACACTGATATTTCATTATCGTAAACTATGATTGATTGATTAATTGTTAGATTGACACAAAAGTTGAGAAACTGAGTTTATAGGTTATGTCATACTATTGATAAATGTTGATAGTGTTAAGTAAATTATTAGTTTAAAATTAATTAATTAATTAATTATTATTTTACAAATTTTAAATAGTTTCAAATTTATTTAGCAAAAATTTGAACCTTCGATCTGAATAAATGTTTTGATTTTCGAATTGATTCTTTAAAATTACAAAAATTAAGAAAAAGTGGCAGATATAAGAAAACTTTATTTAAACTGTGTTGAGCAAGAATTTTAACATCTAATTTAAGTAAATGTTTTAATTTTCAACTTCATCATTTACAATTACAAATTTTATTTAATTTCAAATTTATTTAGCAAAAATTTGAACCTTCGATCTGAATAAGTGTTTTGATTTTCAAATACCAACGCGGCTGGTGGAGTGGCGATCTATCGTAAATTATCATCGACATCTACGGCGGAAGTGTTCCAAGTTGCGATTACAGACGTAACTCGTGTCATTAAAACCAAGGGTGACATGTGCATGACTGAAGTTACTTGCTTCGCCGCTAATACTAGCTTCAAGTTTATACTCGGTGCTGTATATATTCATCCAGGAGCTAGTATGCAGGATATTGGAATGTTACTATGGCAAGGACTCGGTCCGTACATTCACAACAGCCAGTACGTGCCACCGTTCGTGCAAGTTGATTCTAGTATACCGATTCTTCTGTGTGGTGATTTTAACAAAAACGTAAAGCCTGACAACTCGTTTCTTAAATTCATGAAAAATACGTATAATCTTGATTGCGTATCAAACGTTTCTAAGTCAACTACGTTAAAAGGAACAACTATCGACTTGACTTTCGCAAGACACATTACAGCAGAAACACTTCCTTTCATTTCATATTTCTCCTATCATCGTCCTATCCTCAACAAAATCACTCAAATAGGAATTAGTTAAGTTTTAGTTTACATGTACAATGTTTTAGTAAACAAAATATATTTCTATAGTTAAAATTTGTGCAATTCTTATTTTCATTCAATTCCTTGTTCCTATTGTGCAATTTAATTATATTCATATCAATAAATATTCTACCGTTGTCACGTAAAATCTTCGCCCGTAAAACCGACTTTATTTTACCAATATTTCAGTTCGCTGAACGCCAACCTTTATCAAAGTGTTAATTATATTTAATGTGTTTTTTAACACCTTGATAAAGGTTGGCGTTCAGCCAACTGAAATATTGGTAAAACAAATTATATTTTGATCAATATATGCCTTTTTAATTAAATATTTATTTATGGATTGCTCTATTTTCAAAATGTTTTATTTTATTTAGGCGAAATGAACAGAGTTGTGTGTACCTTTGTTGTTGTAATCGTTCTTAAATCAATACCTTTATTAAGATTTTTAGTCTTAGATATATACAGATTCTCCTGAGAGATATAACAGCAAATGAGTGGGGGGGGGGGGGGGGGGGGGGGGGGGGGGAAGAAGGAAGAAAGAGATTCGAATTTACAAAGCTATATGGGAAATATGTATATATAGAGCTCTTTTTGGTATACTCAATAAGGAATCTAGGGTTTGGTTTCTTTTTAACCGTGTTGAAGGACATGTTAGCATGGAAGCTCGAGAAATAAAAGAAATTATTAATAAAAGACAATTAGCTGAGGGGAAAAGTTTCTTTTATTAATAAGTCTTATTATGTCACTCTTTGCTTGGTGGCCGAGGTCCTTGATAGACGCTTCAACACCGCTGATGGTTTTAAAGTTGTCTGGGTTGGATCCGTTCTTATAGTTTAGGATAGCAACGAAATCTCTGTGACAGTTCCGAATTTGAAAGGTTCACGATTTGAGGATCTGTTGGCCTATGAAGTAAGAAAAGAAACTTTTCCCTCAGCGAATTGTCTTTTATTAATTTTTTTTTTTTTTTGCTTATCCTTAGTACACGTGGTACAGGCCATGATAATCATGGTGGGTAGTTAGTGACTGCTCTTTTATTAATAATTATACCGAAGGGGGATTATTTTAACAACAAATAAAAGAAATGTTAAAAAGAAACCATACCCTGCTTATTTTTAAATTTTATTTCAACACACAAAAACGCGATATCCCGGCTAGAGATAATTGCGTTGATTTACATTTTTTTTAAAAACAGTTATAAACATATTATACAAGAAAAAGTAATCAAAAATAAAAAAAGAGAAACGATAATATATATTAGGAACCTGCTGAACCTTTCAGGTTTGAAAGATAATCAGAATTGGTTTATTGGTTTTGCCGAAATGTAAAAGCAAGGAAAGAATCTTTGTCATATAGAGCTCTACTATAATTATTTTGATGTAATAATTTATAGGTTGTCTTTTTTATTTATTTATTGTTACACAAAAGCACGAAGTCCAAGGGACTATTGTGCTGTGCTAGTATTATTTACATATATATGATTAATTATTTACACGATGGATTAGTAGTGTTTTGTAAATTATTGTACAAATAGTTCTAACTTAACAAAGTTCTCATAAGATTGAGTATATACACAAAGGTAATGTTTCAAAGTTAAAATTTTGCACAAATAAATTTACTGGCAATGCGTTTCTTTTTTAAATCTCTACAGACCTTACTGCAATGATATGATTTTAATGAATGAGAGGGCTTGGCTCATCAGTAGTGAACCCTCTCAGCGGTTTCGCCAAATTAATCTCTAGACCGCTCTACTATTGTATTGGACTGGTTTTGTTATATACCCTGCATTTTCTATGGAAGGCAGCTAAATAGTGTTTAGTGAACTATGGACATAAGCTTATAGGTCTGTAGAGGTACATACATATAAATTTCAAGGTATTGCATCGAGCAAAGCTCTTCCGCGCAAAACATGTTTTCATAACCATTATATATTAGTAAATTAAACGATTATATTAACGATAGAGGGCAATAAAATTTAATTTACTAATGTTTCAAAGTATTTGCATACAATTTGATTAGTAAGAGGGCAAGTTAAAAGAAGATGCTCTGGTGATTCAACATATAAGCGGTATTCACATGTTGGATCATTGATAACATTCAGTTTGAATAGGAAACTTAAGTTGTAGGTAGGTATTCATTCCCTTGCTCTCTCCTTTTATTCTTGTTATCGTGTTCTTGTGTGTAACTTACTTCTACAGTACCAAAAATACTTCGTAGTATATCGCGCACATTGGGGGACCTTGATAAATAAATTTCAGAATTGTGGAAAAGGAAGGAAAATTACCAAAGAATAAACCGGCTAGAATAAACATGGCGGAGACCGGTCCTTTAAACTCAATTTTCTACGTCCTTTGTAAGTTAGAAGTGAACACTTTACGACACAATTTTAATAGTTCTCTCTAAATATCCGCGTAATTTTGTAGCGTGGATATATATATATGAAAAAACAATAGAAAAAAAATAAAAGTGGGTCAGGTGTTGATATTAAAAATAAAGAAGGCATCTCCTGATCACGAGCACATGTGCTTTTTTTTTCTATTGTTTTTTCATGTGTTAAGCGTCTTTACGCAAATTTGGCCTTAAATACCCATTTCTTGATTTCTCGGGAAGCCTCTTGGACCAAAAATCTTTTTGGTCGCAGTGGTTACAACCTACTCCACGCTGACGAGTGGCAACAGCGCGAAACGTGTTCGTGGATGGCTTTTCTTGATTTATTAAGAAATTGGGTTGGCCAAATATCACGGAGCAAGCTAAATAAACGTTTAGTTTATTTTTGCTCCACTAGATGGCGCTTTGCCATCTAAAAAGCACATGTGCTCGTGGTCAGGAGATGCCTTTTTTATTTTTAATTTATATATATATGGAGAGGAGAAAAAAAAGGTGAGATGCTCATTTCTGCTGACCGTCAGCGATTGTATTATTCCGCCGGGCTCAAAGCCTACTAGTGATAAACACAAATAGTTCAATTTCTAAAACAACTTAATTTATCCTGTCTTAACCTAATCTAATGTATTGATATGCTCGCGGTATGTTGCCACCAGCGATCCATAGAAAAGAGTAGCTTACCGAAAAAAAAGAGAGATACACTGGAAATCGTGTAAAAAAAAAAAAAAAATTTCCGGTAAACAAAACGGCTATTTTCCGGTAAACAAAAGACTTAGGCCTAAATTTATTTTTAGAAACGCTTCCTTATTTGTAGATGTATATAACACCGTAGTTATTACTTTAGTGATATTTTAAACTTCTATAATTATTTTACTCTTTTTTTTTTGTTTGTTATAACCGTCAACGCTATTTTTAAAAACTTTTTTTTTCCATCTTCTAGCGGCTCTATTATGTTCACCGTCATAATATAAAACGGTACAGTCTTCACTCTATATAGTTTTTATAGTAAATTGTAGACATGTTAAGTAAATACAATGTGACCTCCACGAGAGGACGCTAGCCAACACCTCTATACGTAGTTTTTATCGACAAAACTACCTTTTTTAAAATCAATTAGCTGCTTTCTGGTAAAAGGACGTATCTCCTAAAAAAAAATCGATTCCCGACAATAAGTCGGTGGATGAGAGGGTAACACGCTCGATTCCCGACAGTCAAGAAACGGGATTGAATCACGCGTTAAAATTTTGTATAATATGTGAATAACCTTCACATATTATTCACTGTTTCAATTATCATGAACTAGGTTGCTCTTGCTGAGCGGTACCTATTAATGTGAATTTGAACCAGGCTAAAAAAAATAAAAAAAATTGGGGCTCTATCACTAGGTGTTGACCTTTAGAAGAAAGAGGTTTGTTCTACTGTATTTATCTGCATATTTAGAGTTATTATCTATGACAACACAACAATCCTTCTTCAAAATGTTTAAACGTCCTTCAGTTATCCTTTCCTTGAAGTCAAACTAGGAGTTTCTCTCTTTACCTACAGTCGCTTATAAATTAGAATTCTAAATCCGACCCGCCGCGCTATGATTTGACGGGTTATTAGTTTTTTTGACCAGGTGTATTGGCCAAGTTGAAGCAACATGATCTAGGATGGAACTACAAGATGTTTGGGAAGTTGCGGTACCCGGAAGAAAAAAAAAAAAGAAGAGGAAGGAGGAGGTTGAACTGGTCACGAATGGTAGGTTCGGCAAATTTGGCCAAATAAAAACTGGCAAATATATAGCGGAATAGATTGAAGAGGTATTTTTGGTCACTGAAGCACAACCGGATCATGCAGCTGTTGTTGGCTTTATACAACCAAAGCCTTTTATTAAGACATTTTGTCTTCTACACATTTAGCCCAGAGTCCCAAGAAAGTATCAATAAGGAAATAGGCATTCAGCTATATATAGTTTTGGTGAGAGGGATAACAAACATATCTTCTAGTAATCTTTTTCTTTCTTTCTTTTTTTTTTTTTTTTTTTTTTTTTTACGATATCCTCAGCTTTTTTGCTGACCTGTAGAACTGGTAGGAAACGTAGGAATCTTTGACTTGTTAGAGCGATTAGGGGGGTGAGGATGCTTTTAAATATCACACATATCACATTTTGTGAGTTGAATATTTGTTTTTGACTCGTGCTTTAAATGTACAAAATTTGAAAAAAAAATCGCATGAGAACACCCTTGCAACCTCAGAATAATTTTTAACGCCTTGCCAAATGCTTTAATTTTTATTTGTTACTGACGAATACAAAAGATTTTTGTCGAAACGTCGAGAGAATAAAAGATATTTACTGGCCGAAGTGTCTCTTAATTCTAAGAACTAATCTATCTACTAAATGCAATATTGAGGGAGGATTCATGTAACAAGCACCTCTCCCTTTTGGTACATTAGTATCATCTTGGGTGGTAATCTGGCCCGGGCCCTGCGACCTCACCAGCTTTAAACACCTTCTTGGCAGATTTGACCTATTTCATAACTCCTCCCGTAGGATGATGTTACGCAAATCGAAACTGCCCCCGTTCTTATGAGGGCCATAGCTCCTAACTATGGGAAATAGGAATTGCTTTTGTCTAATTTGCCAAAGTTGTGGCTTCATCACCAACTAACTATACGTCCTATACAAGGGTGATAAACAAAAGTTTATTTTTGATACATTTCTAAAGGTAGATGTGTTTATTTTAGTGCATTAAAAAAAAAACTTTCTTAAATATATTGAATAAGACATTTTCTTTAAGAATAAAGGCAGTTTATTGAAGTACTGTGTCATGTACCACGCTGACGAGGGCTGACAGTTCGCATGCGATGTTAACTGTTCATGATTGTCTAAGAAGAGAATTTTTATTCGATATCTTTGGATCATTTTTAGAGGAAATCAGCGTTTGATCGTTATATTCACTTTTTTTTTTTTCGACTTTTCTGCTCGGAGAAACTGTATAAGGTCTTAATAAAGCTTTTTGTTGTTGCTGACTTAGTGAAGATTCTGTGCGGCGGTGGCAGCCATCTTGGTTGGAATTCTTCGGCTCTCTCTTACACACGTCGTAGAAAAGGCGGCGTGAGGAATTGATGTGTGGGATGTCTTCTTTCACACTTGGCGTATCTCACCTTCTGGGGGACCGTTACCTCCCACGCAATCCTCATCACGCACGCGAGCGAGGTCGATGGCCTCTCCCACTCCCACCTGGTGGGCTGGCAGCAGGCATCGATCTCATCGTTGAGAGAGAGCTAGAGGTCGAAAGCTTTTCTCGCCCTCCCGCCATCTTTGCCGGAATGTAGGACGGACGCCCCGTTACCTCATTCGGTGACGCAAGGGAAAGGTCCCGTCGATCCGCTGTGTGCTCGTCCCTATTTGCCGCTTGGCCTGGTCGTTGGATTAGAGCACTGGTGATTGTTGCACAATTCTTTAGCATTTATTTTTTGTTGTTATTACAGTAGAATAACATCGCATGAGAGGACACCTCTCTACAAAAGACAGTTTTTATCTCCAAAATTACTTTGAAAAAATTAATTAGTAACTCTCTGGTAAGAGGACAACTCTCTCTGAAGGACACTTTGACTCTTTAACTAGGTGTTGTCCTTTACAGAGAGAGGTATAACGTACTGTGTCCCTCTCAACACCGCCCTCCATCCGCAATCGGAATAATTTCGCCTTTATTCGTAGCGATGGGTCGGTCCAGATTTTTTCCCCGCCATTGTGAATTTGACCCGAAAATTGGGTTAATTCGAGATTTTTTTATCGGGATAATTCGTATTTTTCGGAAAATTTGTATGTCAAAAATGATCTCACAATGCAATTTGGCAGTTTTTTTATGTATTTAAAATATACAGTATTTTTATTTATTTTTAGAGAGAGAGAGAGGTTTTTTCCCCCTAAATTCTTATACAATTCGTAGGGGGAAAACTCTATCATTGTTTTTTTTTTTCTTAAATCAGTTTTTTTACTTACTAACTTTTAGGTTCTAAATTCAAACTTCTGATAATTGTGGTACATTTTTCTTTGTCCCAATCCGAATTAACCGGCTGTATATATATTTAAAAAAAAAAATAATTTCATGAGAATTGAAACTAAGCACGATTTTTTTTTTCTTTTACAATCAAAACAATCTTCTCTCTTTCTGTCAAATCTGCGATGGTAAGAAAATATTGGTAGGCCTGGCTCGTCAGAGATGAACTCTTCCAGCGGTTTTGCTAGTTTAACCTATCAAACAACTATTGTATTGGGTGTTTCAATAGCCGGCACACTTTAGAGGGATTCCTGGTCCAAGTAATAAAGGAAACTATGTAAATAAGGACGTTATAGGAATATTTACAAAGACTTGTATCGAGCATTGTTCTTTCTTCTACAAACAAATCATAAAACAGACGTCAATTAAACAATGTTATCTGTAGGGGGTCGGTGGAAAGCTGCTGGTTAAACCGTTTGGTTTTCGACCACTACGACCCAGGTTCGATTCCCGCATTGGACACTTTTTTTCTGATAAAAAAAAATGCTCCAAATGCCCCCGAAAAGCAGTCGCTAACTATTCACCATGATTATCATGGCTTGTACCACGTGTACATGGGATAATTAAAAAAAAAATGCTCCAATGGCCCCCGATTCTTGCAAAAAATCCAACCCCACCAGCGAGTGCAATAACCAAACCAAGCTCTGGCACTTTTGTAAGTGCAAAGTCGAACTGCTTTTCACATATGTAGACATGTGGTGCGCTTACAGTAAAAGCAGTCGCTAACTACCCACCATGATTATCATGGCCTGTACGACGTGTACTAGGGATAATTAAAAAAAAAAAACATTATCTGTGTATGGAAATTGGTATTTTATATTCCTCACGTCAATACTATTGTCGCGTAGAAAAAAAACACTGAGAAACTCGCCTTGTAAAGTTTCAAGAAACTGAACTTTCCAAATATAAACTTAGACGTTGAGTTTTAAATGACTTGCAAAAAATATATATATTTATTCTCGCTGCCCGTGGCGCGGTCTCCACAAGTCACAAGCTCTTCTACCCTTTTAATGTTGTGTTTTCTCAACTTCTTGAAATAGAGGAGAGCTTCAGATCATATATAAAAGTAAATGTCTCATTATTTATAAACTCAATTTTTTTATGTTGATGCCCCCTGATATAGGTACTACCGGATTTGAGACCGTTTATTTCCTGTTATTATACCCAGAATATAAACCAATTCGTTCTCACATAATCGATTTTCTCATTTCCACTCCCCCAAATATTCGCGAATTTAGCCGATTTTATGTTTTGAAAAAAAAAAAAAAATTGGATTCACAAAACATTCCAACTTAGGCCTTTTCCAGTTTTAAATTAAACACCGAAATACCCCAGGTAAAATAATGTCAGTTGAAAAACGAAACAACTTATGTACTCGAATTTAAAGAGTTTTATTATTAAGTGGCGCCTAGTTTTGGCATCTATTTAAAAAGAGATGGCCTTTTTTCTTTTTTTAAAAGATCAATATCTCCTCCTGTTCCAGCTAAATATTTTGACCACTTTTTTATAAAGTTGAATCGATGTGTATTACTCTTCACCTCACCAACACTACCAAATCGATCTTTAAGAAACTTCACATGTAGGAGTTAGCTGAAGAGCCTATGCAAATTAGCCCGATAACAACGAACTTATTTGTATATTCTGTGGTCGGAATGCTACTGAGTTATTGAATTATTATAATCACCACCAGTACTCCTGCTACTATATACAGTTAAACCTGTCTATAGCGCCCCCTCTAAATAGCGCCTTCCTCTCTATAGCGCCCAATTTTAAATACGTAGTACGATGCGACTTACATTAAAAGTGACCTGTCTATAGCATCCCCTCTCTAGAGCACTCTATTTTGGTGAGTCCCAAGAGGGGGGCGCTATAGACAGGTTTAACTGTATATATATTTATGGTTATAACCCAGATTCCTGGAACGTAATATATCGCCAACTGTCTGTCCTTCAGACAGACCGTCTTTGTGTTATTTACATGGCAATATATATATATGGGGTTGCGCAAAGCAGATTTATTTCTTGGAAGAGTTTCAGGGTTACTGGTCTTTTAGATTGATGGTTCCCAGAAGGGCGGCCAGCTGGAATCTTCGGTATTGGAAAAGCTGGGTGAGTGAAACTTACTCTATCATACAGTAATCTCCCGTGAGAGACCAATTGCCTAAAAACATGGTTAAATTTGGTCGCTCCTGGAGGTAGTTCTCTTATGAGGAGTCTTCCAATCCAGTATCTCTGATGAAAGACCGCTAAAGACTGGGTTTCCCATGTTTTTAGGCTATGGTCTCTTATGGGAGACTGTACTGTATCGCACACTAATAATAATAAGTACACTAAGAGGCCTTGGTGAAATCCATATTCTTTGGGCAAACACCTGCTCGGGCAGAACCTGGGCGAAGTTCCTCGGCGAGTGGTTTATTAACTCGTGCTGTCCTTCACGATGGCTACCGTTAGCAGTATCGTATTACAGTAGTTGTTGTTCGATCTTTACATACGTGATAACTTCGTCTTCTTCTGGTAGACAACAGTCCATGCATGCTGTTCAGCTCTGTGTCTGGTGATATTATTTGGATGCGTCCCTTTCTACTTCCAGACACCTTCTATAACATCTTGTAGCAAGTAGTTCCTACAGACAATGTCAACAGTCTCTCTCCATTCTGTTCAGTTATTGGCCAGTTGTTATATTTGGTGATATGGCCGACCTTTCGTGATAGCATGTCATTTATCTGGATCCGTCCTTTTCTTCTTCCAGACATCCATCCTCACCTTCTATAACATCTTGAAACAAGTAGTTCCCGCCTTCTTATACTGGGGTGTCCTAGACAAGTTATCTAGCGTTGCGCATGTAGGAGTTTTAATTCACCTTTAGCCAACCCATTGCCGATATGATCATAGCATTTAGGCTTCCAAATCTCTGAACGTCACCATGCGCGAAATTTTCTTTCTTCAAGCTTGAGGCTTGTGATGCGCAAGCAATGGTCGCACACGAGGCTGCTGTCATTTACAGCTATTTCTGTCTGGCATTTCTGGCTCTCTTTCGTACTTCATTAATGTCTCCCTTCTCCCCAACTCTCTTCTTTCGAATTATTACTGTACTAGAATATACTTTCTCTCCGCGGTCCATTCTAACATTTTGTCCATTCTCCAAGTCATCCACAAGCGAGGTACAGTGTACTAGGGATGGTAGGGAAACAGACAGGGTGGGTAGGGAGGGTTAGCTCGCTCGGCTGATGCCGAAGGGGCTGCCGGGAAGTAAGCGCCATGTTGGAGCATTGATCGCCCGGTGCAGTCGGTCGCTCCCTCGCGCCATGAGCGGGGGGCTCGTGTTCGTGCCTTTGTGGTCCCCTTGTCCCCTGGAGCTGATGCTGCCCCGTCTCAGGTCAGTTCTTGCTGCGTCCCGTCTCCCCGTGATGACCGAGGTCACACATTGTTGCCGTCCGCCCGGGGTCGTCGTTTCCTTTCACTTCCTGTTCTCAATCCCCCCCCCCCCTCCCCTTCCACCTACTCTCCTGAAACCTACCATTCCCTCTCCCTTTACATTCCACTTTCTCTCACTTTCCCTTTCTTTCTGTCTCTCTCTTTCTCTAATTATCTCTTTTATTTTCTATTTTTGGGTGTTTGTGTTTCAGCAATTTTTTTTAAGGGATGGGGGTAACCCCCTTGTATATATCAGAGTGTTTTTTCAATGTTTTTAGTTCCATTCTCCTCTTTCTTTCATTTCAGTTTCCCACTCCTCTTGTTTACGTGTGTTGTGTGTGATTCTCCCAGGAATATATTTTCAGCCAGGAAGCGTAGGTAGTGTGTGTCACAGTCTCTCCATATAGCAAACCACTTTCTGTTCCTATCGGCAAATGGTGTTATTGACCTTCTTCTACCACCGTCCGCGAGAGTCTAAAAGAATCAGATTTCACATCAAGTGTTGTAGTGGTCACTTCCTCGTTTATTCTCGCTCTCTGTGTCTTCGGCGGTCAACTAGCGTTGCTTCGTCAAAAAAAAAAAAGCGAAGTAAGGAAAACGAGAGGGAAAATGGTGCGCTGTTGGGGGACTAGCTTGCTTCGTTTCTCGAGGGGAAGGGAGGGTTGGACGACGCTCACTGCTCGTTCGAATCGATAGCTGCGTCACCTTTTATGGTTTCGCCTTGGCTGGGGGGAATTTTTTGTGAGTGTGTGCTGCCCTTCTTACCCCCCCCCCCCCTCGGTTCTATACACGGCAGCCGTTAGTTCCTTCTTCCTTCCTCTGTATGTGATCGCCGGAGTTCTTGGCGGGACAGCACTTCTAACTTCGTATTCTATTTGTTTTTTTTTTTTCCTTTCTATACCCGCGTTGTTCCTTATAGTAACACTGTAAATCTATGCTTTTTTAGTTTTTCAAATCCCTATCATCTTATTTACTTTAATTCAACTATAATTCAACCAAAAAATTTTTGATCCTTTGGGGTATGGAATTGAGGAATATAGATATGCAAATCGATAATAATGAGCAAATCGAATAAATATGCAAAATAGGGGGCTGTAGAGAGAGATAAATATAGATTCAAGATTGATAAAAGTGGACATTGACATTTGAAATGATTTTATTGACGATCAGTCAATTTTTACAAAAAAAAAAATAATGATAATAAAAATGAATACATGATGAGAATATACAATGATTTTAGCAGCTAGGGAGGCTCCACCACCTTGATAAGGTCCTCTTCCAGAAGAGGTCTTCTTGGACTCCCTGCATCTCCAGGCCCAGGATTTGATAAAAGTGAATGTATTGACTTTCTTGAGATAATATAATTGTTTTTAATCTCTTTTCTTTCTCAAAGTTCTAAAGTAAATGTCATAAAGTTCATCTCATAGAATTACAGTAAGAATCTTACAAACCCACACTACTGTATGGAACTTGTGAAGAGCAACAATTCCAACAAAGTTTATTCTTGATTATTAAGATGATGTGCTTTTTTGTACATAATGTCTTAAATAAATATTTTTGTTATAATTGTGTATTCTCTTTTATATATATTCTTATTGTGTCCCTCTTCAAACTAAAATTCTAAAGATTATGCTCTTTTCTTCTTCTTCTTTCTTATCTCCACTCAATCATATTAAGGCATCAAGCTTGAGACTTTTGATGGTGTCTGTCAGGGAAGAGTAGAGCTATGCTCTTTTAAATTAACTGAGTTAAATACTTGTTCAATTAATAAATATATAAATTGTCTCTCTCTCTCTTAAAATATTTTAGCAATACTTTTTTTTTTTTTAAATGTAGCATGAATGTTTTTTTTTTTTTTTTTTTTTTTTCAGATTCAAATTTTCATTTGAGTATTTGTTCATTTCTGTATTATAAACACAAGGTAATAAGATCAAATCCAAATAAATAAACAGTGTTGTTACTGAAATGTCACACACTATTTATTTATTTGGATTTGGTCTTATTACCTTGTGTTTATAATCTATAATCCAAATTGTACCTTATCATTTCTGTATTTTGTATCTTTTTTTATTATTTGAACCTTTTTTTGTATTTTGAAATGGAAACTATTTAATGTGATTTTTTAAAATTGTATGCAGTGTGTGTTTAACTTTTTTTAATTCAGCACCCCAAGGTGTTATAAAATAGGCTGTTAAAACGAAATCTTCTAACGTGCAAATGAGATTGTTCACATTCTCACTTCTCTCAATCTTATAGGAACAATTTGATGAGTCTACCCAAGTCATGTAGTTCACTGAATGTATAAATGTGGCCTATATAATGGATTGAAAGAAGTAGCGTTGAGAATATTTCCATCCTCAGTCAATAGATGGAGCTATATGTTCACTTCACTAAAATACATACATTTCCCCCCCACAGAGATTTTCTTTAAATGAAGAGACTGAGGTGAAAACACCTTAAAAAAGAGTGAAGGAAGGAAATATATTTTCTATATAGAGCTAGGATTCTCAGCCTGCAACCCCAAGACATATTATTGACTGTATTGATTCATCCATTGATGAGCTCTTCCCCGGCAGACACCATCAAAAGTCTCAAGCTTTACAAGCTTGATACCTTAGTATGATTGAGTGGAGATAAGAAAGAAGAAGAAGATATAGAGCTAGGTCAACTGTGATTTATATTTAAGATGTCTCCACACCTATTTTTTATTTATTATTTTCTCAGAAGATACAACGTTTCTTAACTTTATTATTATTTTTTTGGGGGGGGGGGGGGGGGGGGGTTACTTAAGAATTGAACAAAGGATAATGTGGATATATTTAAAGAAAGAGAGATATGCAAAAAGGAAAATTTGGAAAATATTCATTTAGAGAGATTTAATGCAGGATAATCTGAGGTTGTGTGTTCAATGACCTTAGTTCTAGAAAACTGAGGATGAAAAGTTTCTTTTTATACAACATACAAGAAAACCTAATCCAAATAATTTAATAGCGTGTGACGTTTCTGCAACAGCATTGTTGCCATCATCAGACAAAAGAATAAATGAGAAAAAATATCTTTATTTACTGGGCTCCTAACCAGAATGGATGATTTGAAAAAAAAAAGAGAAAAAATATCATGGCAAGTATCATAGTACTGTTATCAAGTGTTTAAACAAGATAACAGATAAATAAAAAATAGTTTTGTTTTTTTTTTAAGACAACTTGAAATATTCTTCTTAGAATTAAAAGAGGATTTTTTTTTTAAATATAATTAAAGGTATATCTATAAATATCATTTATTTTTCCTCTTTCTTCCATTTTATGAATGAAAAATACGAAAATAATACTTTGATTCAAAATCTAAAGTGAAAAAAACCAAGAAACCAGAGCTGTATGTTGGGTAAACCAGGTGAAACTGGTTGGTTGACACAGATGGATAATAATCCTGATAGTTTTTTTTTCATTGCTGTAAGGATGGTAGGAAGTTATTTTATTTGAAAAGGGAAAAAATAATCTTGTTAAATATTTAGCATAATTGTATACAGATGTTGCACTAAATGTTTAATTGCATATAACAGTAGAACTTCTGCAAGAGGACACCTCTCTACAAAGGACAGTTTTCATTGGAAAAATTACTATTTTTACTATTTAGCAACTCTCTATAAAGAGAACACCTTTTTATAAAAGTCACTTTGGCTCAGTAATTAGGTGTTGACCTTTACAGAGAGGTTCTAATGTATAGCTACACTCTCAAAAACAAAACTTGAGTGGAGAAAGTCCGCCAATCATCTTTTTTTTTTTTTTTTTTTAAAGGAGACGGAAACAATTTTACTTACATTTGGTTATCTTGTGTGTTTTCAGAATTATTATATGAATCCTGATATACATGTTGAAAGGTACAACTTCCTTAAGTTTTGTTGCCCCATGAATGTAGTTGAGAATCAAGCAGACCCCTGCTATATGCAACAGTGGTTATCCAGTCTACTTGATACAGTGCAAAGAGTTTTTCTGTTTATTGTTAATATAAACGTGAGAGTTTTGTTTTTGATAATCAGACATTATCATTCGGATAATATTATAGTTAAGGACTCTTGGTACCAAATAGAAAACCCCAAAAAAACAGACCCTCCAACTAAACAGAAGGGAATCGACACAGTTGGCCAGATGGAAATCTGGTCACCTGCGCCCTCTAGTCTATAAAGAGGGAGCCAAAAGCTTTCCCATGTGTACTAGGTGCAAAACTGAAGAGGCCACTCCCCAACATATACTAAATTGCATTGAAAAGGACAAAAGATCCCTGTACAGAGAACCAAGAAGAGTTCTTGAGCTTCTTTATGAGCACGGCCTCCAAGATCTTGTCTAATTTAGACTAAAAGGATAAGTAAAAAAAAAAAGTTAAGGGCAAGACTAATGAAAAAATAGGTCATTAAAATAGAGAAGGTATATTTACAATAACAAACAATGCTTACAAAGAGCCAAGCTCATGACTCCAACATTGAATAGAGATGCCAGGATCTCTGCTGACACAATGATGAAGTTAGTCAGTCAGTCAGATTATGTCTTATCATCTAGGCAAACAGGCTGGCTTCTAGGCAGAATTTGTTTGTTGAGGATATCTTCTCTTTACTGGTAGAATTGTAAATATTGGGCCCCTACTCCTCCTTTGGACTTTTTCATCTTCCTTAACCTCTAGTCATTCAGTACTTTTGTCTGAAGATGGTAACAATGCTTTTACCGAAACGTCACACACTATTTATTTATTTGGATTTGGTCTTATTACCCTTGTGTTTATAATCTATAATCCAAATTGTTCCTTATCATGTTCCAACTGTATTTATCTTTTCTGGTGATTGGTGGGATATACCTGGATGTCTTCTACTTCAATAAGGAAGTTTTAGCATAATGCTATATACTGTCCATTTTACTAAAGCCAATACCGGGGATCAATTCCCGCATTGGTCACTTTTTTCTAGAAAAAAAAAAAAAGCTTCAATATGTGTGGATCCTCAGATTCTGAAGTCCAAACCCACCAGTGAGTGCAAGTAACCAGATGGATTCTGAAAAACTGGTTAAGTACAAAAGTATGTTTTACCATACATATATAGTTGCTAACTATCCATGATTATCATGGCTGTGTGAACTTGCAAGAAGTTTTTTTTTTTTTTTAATTATCCCATGATAATCATGGTGGGTGGTTAGCGACTGCTTTTACTGTAAGTATACCACATGTCTACACATGTGAAAAGCAGTTAGACTTTGCACTTACAAATGTGCCAGAGCCCTGTTTGGTTACTTGCACTCGCTGGTGGGGTTGGACTTTTGCAAGAATCGGGGGCCATTGGAGCATTTTTTTTATAAAATCAGAAAAAAGTGTCCAATGCGGGAATCGAACCCGGGTTGTAGTGGTCGAAAACCAAACGGTTTAACCAGCCTTCCACCGACCCCCATTTTTTAAATAAAAAAAAGTATTATCTCTGCTGTGAAAACAGGTCCTATGAGTAGTGGTGGGAATAATCTTTATGTTTTGATCAACCCAATGAAGAGTACTTGAAGCTTCCATAGCTTCCTAAAATATCTTCACCTCTATAATGTAACAGATACATAAGCAGAGAGAACACCCCAATACAATATTAGAGCAGTCAGGTTGAGATTAAACTGGAGAAACCACTGAGAGGGTTTACCACTAACAACAGTCTTTGATTTCCAGACTTAAGTCTGGGTCATCTACGGACAATGATTGCAAGGTTTTCCCACTATGTACTAAGTGTTAACCTGCAACCCCAAAACACATTATTGACTGTTCATGATAAAATTGTGAAAAAGGTATTAAAATTACAAATATATTCTCACAATGAGTATCTTTTTTATTTAAAAAACTGCTAGCTTTTGAAGAGCGATTAACGCTTGAAAGCTAGCGTTTTTTTTAAATAAAAAAGATACTCATTGTGAGAATATATTTGTAATTTTAATAATTATTGACTGTATTGACTCATCCATTGATTGAGCTCTTCCCCGGCAGACATTATCAAAAGTCTCAAGCTTTACAAGCTTGATACCTTAATATGATTGAGTGGTGATAAGAAAGAAGAAGACCACTGATGAGTCAGGACCTCCCAATATTTTTCTATTGCAATAAGGGCAATAGGGAATTGAGAACACCAACCTGGATACTATGATTTTAGGCTAATGGTCCTTGTTAGTCCAATGCAGGCTTTGATTTCATGAAACCCCCAATTTTATAAAGCTGTTTTTAGCTAGCAAAGTGGATAGACTATAATTCTATGGCTGAATTGTAGATGGATTTTTTTTTTCCCCAGGAGGATATTTATAAAAAGAGAAAGGTCAATTCACCCATCGAAATAGATGCAAAAACTCTGCACCAATTAGTGACCGTTTTAAAGGGGAAAATGTATTTACATACTGGCTATATTTGTACAGTAGGAGCTGGTTAATTTGTACGCCCGATAACTTGTTTTTCATGATAACACATATCAATGGCTCTGCCCCAATTACTATTTATTTAGGTTTGTTACTTCTTTCAAATCATAATTTCTAAAAAAAATTTCAGTCCCATGAATTAACTGTTTTTACTCTATTAAAGTCCCTTTACACCCACCAATTTCTCTCTCTAAGGGTATTTTTTTTTTTTTATGCTGAAATAAAAAAGAAAAAAGTTTATTAAAAATTATAGGTTTTAAAATGTTAGGAATTGTGTTTTTTAAAAAAGTGATCCCCTGGTTGTGAAAGGCTTCCCACAATGGCAAATGTAGAATATGTAACTATGTACTTAGTAGCATATTGTCGTTTTGAAGAAATGTATTTTATCTGTATTTTGGTTCACACTTGATGAAATCAACTATCATGTCCTGTATAGCTAAGACTAGAGAATTAGCTTACCATATCACATATAGGACAACAGAACATTTCAAAGAATATTTAAACTGTGTTTAATGTGAAAAAAATGTGATATTGTACTGGGATAAGGTGCATAAATTAAGAAAAAAAGAAAGAGAGGCATCTCCTTATTATGCCCAAAAACTTTCAGTTGCACAATAAGGAGATGCCCTTTTCTGTGTTTAAGGTGTCGGCATATAATAAAATATGAGATACACTCATGGACAAAAGGAAGTTGTACCTTATAAACACAAGGTAATAAGACCAAATAAATAAATAAATAAATAGTGTGTGACGTTTCGGTAACAGCGTTGTTACCAAAACCTCACACACTATTTATTTATTTGGATTTGGTCTTATTACCTTGTGTTTATAATCTATAATCCAAATTGTGCCTTATCATGAAGTTGTACCTTTTACCATGTATATCAGGATTCAGACAATAACTCTGAAAGATATTACAGTGACCTTTATTGAAGACACACAAGATAATAAAGTGGTGACTAAATTGCCTCTGTCTCCTTCAAAAAAATATAGAGATGACTAGAGACATCAAAATATGAAACTTGCTTAAGTTTTGGCCATGAGTGTATATGTGTTATCGTAAGACTTCTCTTTATTAAGGTCTTCTAGAGGAGAGAGGTTTGATTCCACTGTAACCTCAATTAGGAGGTTGTTTTTTACAAGTGATAAAAGAATCACAAGATTCTTGCAAAAGTCCAATCCCACCAGTGAGTACAAGTAACCAAACAGGGCTCTGGCATACTTATAAGTTCAGAAGTCAAACTGCACTCTACATATGTAGACATTCAGTACACTTAGAGTAAAAGCAGTTGCTTACTGCCCATCATAATAATCATCCTTGGTACCAGGTAGAAAACCCCAAAAAACAGACCCTCCAACTAAACAGAAGGGAATCGACACATTTGGCCAGATGGAAATCTGGTCACCTGCGCCCTCTAGTATAAAGAGGGAGCCAAAAGCTTCCCCATGTGCACTAGGTGCAAATCCGAAGAGGCCACTCCCCAACATATACTAAATTGCATTAGAAAGGACAAGAGATCCCTGTACAGAGAACCAAGAAGGGTTCTTGATCTTCTTTATGAGCACGACCTCCAAGATCTTGTCTAATTTAGACTAAAAGGATAAGTAAAAAAATAAAAAGAATGATCATGGCCTGTATTTGGGGATAATTACCACTACTAACACAAGATAGCAAAGCTAAATTGAAATAAGTAAATTATACAATGACGTTACGCTAACAGTGTTGGCTATATCTTGATATAGAAATAGTCAGCTTTTAATATTCAAATTCTTTTATTATTGCTTCACATACAGGAAAACTACTGACCAAACATTTCCTTATCTTTATAACTTCCATATTTACATCTATTCTTAAAGGCTCTTTTATCTCTCCAAAAAGCTTCCTTTGTAGCCTTTGCCATTCTGACCCCAAATTATTTCTTTTTGTGCATCTTCTATTCTCATTTACAATGCTTCCAAGATAAGTAAAGGGTTTTTTTTCACTTGTACAATTCCTTCAGGCTCTCAATATTGACCACCTTTGCAAAATAAAAAAAGCTTTTTCCTGATCTCTACACCAACTTTTAACAAATGATCACCAATAGGAGTATACCTGAGAAACACTAGGTAACAAGACCATCTATAAACGACATTTGAAGTTACACCGCGTGAGTTTCTTTTCAATGAAAAATCAAAATTTATTTCAAGGAGAAATATTGACTATTTCTAACCTTTTGGATGAGGTATGAGAAGGTGAATTATGAAGAGTAATGATGAACATCCCTGGACACTTTTATTTTTCCGTTCATCATTACTCTTCATAATTCACCTTCTCATACCTCATCCAAAAGGTTGGAAATAGTCAATATTTCTCCTTGAAATAAATTTTGATTTTTCATTGAAAAGAAACTCATGCGGTGTAACTTCAAATGTCGTTTACAATCACAGGCTGCATTGTATTATAGTTTATTATAAGACCATCTATATCTACAAGGTAATAAGACCAAATCCAAATAAATTTATTAATTGTGTGTGACATTTCAGTAACAGCGTTGTTATCGAAGCATCACACACTATTTATTTATTTGGATTTTGTCTTATTACCTTGTAGTTCTAATCTATAATCTAAATTGTGCCTTATCAGGAGTATCCTTGTGTATTTGGTCCCATACTTTTAAATAGTGATGACAATTCATTATGGGGCTGGGTTTTTAACACGTTGAAAGAAAGGGGGTTAAAAAAAAGGGGGAAACAAGTGCAGAGGTAGGTTAAATTGACCCAATTTACTTCAATTTTACCCACATTGATCATTGTTCCAGTTTTTAGAAGAAGAAAAAAAAAAGTGTCAAATTTTCCTATTTTACAAACAAAAGAAAGTTTTTTCCATTGTGTTAATACCCCCCTCTACTCAGAAAAAAAAGTTGACTGTAAAAAATAGTTTTTTTTTTTAATCTTTGATTGATTTATATATAGATTTATACTGTCTCACCCACCCCAAAGTTTCTCAATAAAATTTGGAGAAAAGGTTTTGCAATCTGCAACATAAAAGGTCCTCCCACTCCCCTTGAAGGATAAAAAGCTACTGGTTTCTTCCATTAACATTTTTTTTTCTTACCCCATTACTGGTTTTTAGGGCCTCTCTAATCCCATCTCCATTTTAGGGGAGATAATTTCTTCATATATATATATAGTATAAACATCTTTTGAAAACATGTCCATATTCTTCCTTCTTAAATTTTTCATCATTTTTTAATCCTCCCCCCTCTGGTTTTGGTGATAAGGTATACAATTTGGATTATGGATTAGAAACATGGTGTTAACAATGAATAAATCTCCAAATAAATAGTGTGGGACATTTTGGTTGTAGCATTGTTATCCAAACATCACGCACTAATTATTTATTTGGATTTGGTCTTTGTTACCTTAAGTGTTAACAAAATTGGAAACTATTATAGATGCGTATGATTCTTTTTAAAAATAAACAATATTTACTGTCCTTACTGTAAGTACACCTTAAGTGATTTTACTATTTTCAAGACACAAAAGTGCTGAATGTGAGTGTATAATTTATTGATCTTTGTAACCTTATGTTTCTATAGCTATACATCAATCAATGATTTATTCAACTCCTGATTTTTTATTTATTTATTGTTACAAAAGCACGAAGTCCAAACGACTATTGTGCTGTGCTAGTATTATTTACATATATATGATTAAATATTTACACGATGGATTAGTAGTGTTTTGTAAATTATTGTACAAATAGTTCTAAACTTAACAAAGTTCTCATAAGAGATAGAGTATATACACAAAGAGAATTTGGTAATGTTTCAAAGTATCTACATACAATTTGATTAGGCAAGTTAAAAGAAGATGCTCTGGTGATTCAACATCTAAGCGGCATTCACATGTTGGATCATTGATAACATTCAGTTTGAATAGGAAACTTAAGAAGTTTCAGTGACCCGACAGCAAGTCAGTTAAACATCGGGAGTTAAATAAATCATGGTTGATGTGTTTTTTCTCAATCAACTTCCAGCCAACAAATTATCTTCAGAACTTATGTACCCTGTTTTAGTACCCTGTAAGGGCTCCAGGGATACAGGATTAGCAGCATTAGTACTCCATGTTAGGGGCGGCTGTACATGGCATCTGTTCCTCATGTCAGAGGCGGCCATTTCTTTTGGAGCTAAGTCGGCCTACCACTGAGTAGTGCTCCCAGTCTTAATGACAAAGGCAGACTCATTTTACTTCACCCAATCATGATGGAACACATGGCGTCTGTTCCTCATGTCAGAGGCGGCCATTTCTTTTGGAGCTAAGTCGGCCTACCACTGAGTAGTGCTCCCAGTCTTAATGACAAAGGCAGATGCATTCTACTTCACCCAATCATGATGGAACACATTATTGACTGTATTGACTCATCCATTGATGAACTCTACTCTTCCCCAGCACACACCATCAACAAGCTTTACAAGCTTGATACCTTAATATGATTGAGTGGAGATAAGAAAGAAGAAGTAATAGTTAGTAATAGTTGAAAAAGGTGCAGAAGGGTTATTTACTTAAATATCATACCAAAGTACCCAATCTCGGATAATATAGATTGATTAGTAATATGCAAATAACTGTATATATGCAGCAATGTTATCATCCGAAATGTCACCTGGATGTGGTCTTGTTACTTTTATGTTTTTAGAGGCCTTAAGATACGATTGAGTTTATCACATCTATTTTTAGGTATATTTATTCTTGAAATTTTCCATCACATTGTGTGCTACATGATGTTCCAGTATTTTAGAAAACTTTATATTTACATAGAGAGAGCCTTGGAAGGATTTATTGAGTGCGTGCCTGGGTAAAATTTATCTTAATGAGTGGCCTCCGTCAACTGGTTTTTTTTTTTTTCCTTCTCCCCAAGTGTTGAGATCATGGAGAACCAGTTTTTTAAAATTTATTTCCGCTTTTAATTACCTAAGTTGATTCTGGATTATTGTAGAGGGCCTGACTTCCTGCCTGCCTGCCTGTTCTGATTTCCTCGGTACTCAGTTCTGTTTCCTTTATTTTTTTTGTTTGTTTCAAACTGTGAGCTGTGTTTTAGCTTTTATAAAATTTGATCATAATTAAAAATAACTCTGTAAAGGACAACACCTGGTCACAGAGCCAGCAGAGTTGAAGTGTTCTTTGTAGAGATGTGTTCTTTTACCATAGAGCAGCAAAATACAGTCATACTTGTTTTAATTCAACACCCCAAGGAATCAGAATTTTTTTATTTTAATTCAAGTCTGTCTGTTGTAAAAATTGTCATTTAATGATAAGACAAAATTTGGATTATAGATTAGAAATACAAAGTAATAAGACCAAATCCAATTTGTCTGAGGATGGTAACAGTGTTGTAACCGAAATTCACACACTATTTATTTGGATTTGTTCATATTACCTTGTAGTTTAGTCAGTTAGATTAAAGAAAGGGGGGTCAGTGGAAGGCTGGTTAAAACGTTTGGTTTTCGACCACTACGACCCGGGTTCAAATTCCGCATTGGACACTTTTTTCTGTTTAAAAAAAAAATGCTCCAATGGTCCCCAATTCTTGCAAAAGTCCAACCTCACCAGCTAGTGCAAGTAACCAAATGGGGCTCTGGCACATTTGTAAGTGCAAAGTCGAACTGCTTTTCACATGTGTAGACATGTGGTGCGCTTACAGTAAAAGCAGTTGCTAACTACCCACCGTGATTATCATGGCCTGTACCACATGTACTAGGGATAAGCAAAAAAAAAAAAAAAGATTAAAGAAAATAGCCTTATTAGGATTATTGTCCTTTTATGGAGGTTCTACTGTGTCTTGAAGTACCCAACTATCTTGACAGTCTTTCTCCACTGTGGTGTCATACTGTGTGACTCAGGGTTGCATCATCTCAATGATACCAACTACCGGCCTTGTTTGGATTGACAGTGATTGATCACTTTCCTTTAAATTGGGATTTAACTTAAGCCCAAAGTAGTGGGGGGAGGGTTCACCATTAATGAGCTCCTAGCCTTCTCAATATTTTGATTTTTTAAATAGAAAATAAGAATGAGAAAGTAATAAGACAAATAAGTACTGACAAAAAGTACTGAATCTCTCCACCATTTATCTGAGTACAGTAAAACTTTTATGGTAAGATATATAGTTTACATTGTCAAAATTGGCATTTGTAGGATTAAGCAGTTCTTTGGTGCGAGGACACTTTGGCTTTGCAACTAGGTGTTGTGTCCATTAGAGAGGTGCCCCATCCCCCCATCCCTACTGTTTAGAATGATAACCATTCATTAATTTTGGGTCCAAGTATGAGAACAATTCTGTTATATTAATAAAATTACTAATAATAATTTAGGAATGCAAAAATCTTGTTAAAATGGCATTATTCTTTCAGGACGATATGACAATTATTCAAAACAAACAAAAAATTAGAAAAGAGAAGCAATGAGGGGAGTTATACAGAGTATCAAAATATATAAACATCAAAATTAATAATCTGTACATAATAAATACAATATATAGCCTGAATGAGATTTGAAGAAAATGTTTAATTATAGTCTGTTGAAAGAGAAATGGTTGCTATTTTAAAAATTGATTGAAGTAGGTGTTGAATTATAGATAAGGCACAATTTGGATTATAGATTATAAACACAAGGTAATAAGACCAAATCCAAATAAGTGTGTGATGTTTCCGTGTAACTATCTTCTTCTTATCTGTTATCTTGTTTACACACTTGATAACTATTTAAAACATGCTGTGGTAAAATTTCTCATTCAGTACTTTTGTCTGAAGATGGTAACAACGCTGTTACCGAAACGTCACGCACTATTTATTTATTTGGTCTTATTACCTTGTGTGTTGAATTATAGTTATTGAATATAAAGGTATTTTGTATGAGAGAATTAATATAAAATATCAGCAACTTGTGAGTTCTCTCTCTCTCTATCACAGAAGAAAAAATATATATTTATAATTTCCATGAATTAATGTGTGATTTTTTTTTTATTATTATAATAAAACTCAATTAATATAATAGATATTTCTCCTGTGTTCCCACCATATACTGAGCTGTTGGTCTGTACAGGTGCGCCAAGGGCTTTCCCCCACTGCTGCCCTATGCCAGCTATGGGCTTTACGTGGCCCCAACCTTGAGGCGAAGGCCCCGGAGACTTCGAGCAATGGGACAGAAGGTGTCAGGAGGAATTAAGGGACTGTCACGAGAGGCAGCCTCCGTGTCATCGCCACCCCCAGGGGTGGTCTATACACGGCCTGCACGAGTCGAGCTCCTGCTGGACCTGCCCCCCGCGGGGGCAGACCTCCAGACTCGCAATGGCTGGAGCGAACGCGACCATTCCCCCAACGTACAAGTGAGGGATGGAGGACTTATTCTACACAGACATCCCGTCGCACAGAGCACAGATGGTGCGCGGGGCGCACGCGGATACTCTCGCGGCCTCCATGCCTGGGAGGTAGGTGTCACCTCTTCTTGGATAGATTTCTCCTTTGTGAAGCTCTCTAGGCTAAGTTGCGATATATTGATAGATGGTGCAAGCCATTGACAAGAGTAAAGTTCATCAATGGATGAGTCAATACAGTCAATAATGTGTTCCATCATGATTGGGTAAAGTAGAATGCATCTGCCTTTGTCGTTAAGACTGGGAGCACTACTCAGTGGCAGGCCAACTTAGCTCCAAAAGAAATGGCCGCTTCTGACATGAGGAACAGACGCCATGTGTTCCATCATGATTGGGTGAAATAAAATGAGTCTGCCTTTGTCATTAAGACTGGGAGCACTACTCAGTGGTAGGGAGATGCCTTTTGTCCTGAAAATAAAAGTTTATTTTAGGATTATTCCATGCTTCTGTTGTTCTCCTTTAAAAGGGTTTTTAACACATTATTGACTGTATTGACTCATTCATTGATGAGCTCTACTCTTCCCCGGCAGACACCATCAACAAGCTTTACAAGCTTGACACCTTAATATAGTGGAGATAAGAAAGAAGAAGATTAAAAAGGTTTTTAAAATGGAAAGCTAGAGAATCTCAAAGGTAGCAGCTCATCCCTGAACAGCTTATGTGGGTGATATTTAGGAAGTGCTAGGTACTGTGTTCTACCAGTTTGGCAACTGGAGAGCTGGGTGTTTGTTGAAGGTGCGATGGAGCCCCAGGCAGCGAGGGACACACGCCGTGGCGGGGGTAGCCACGCAGGAGGCTCCCCTGCAGGTGGGAGGCTACCAGTCCCTAGTGGGGTCCACGGCAGACTCCTGGGGCTGGGATCTGGGCCGTGCCAGGCTCTGCCATGACTCGAAGCACAGAGCCTATCCCGCCCTGGGCTACTCCGTGCCAGAGACCTTCGTGCTCCTTCTGGACATGGACGAAGGCACCCTGGCCTTCATGGCCGACGGCCGCTACCTGGGGGTGGCCTTCTCCGGCCTCAAGGGCAAGACCCTCTACCCCGCCGTCAGTGCTGTCTGGGGACACTGCGAGGTCACCCTCAAGTACATCGGGGGTCTGGACCGTAAGTTTGGTAACTGGCTTTCTGCCTCAGAGGTGGTCACTTCTTTGGTGGTCCATCTTTAAATGTCTACTTGTAAAACTTATGGATATTAGGGAATATCGAAAATATATAGGAATTTGTATTTTTACACAGAGTCCAAATAAAAGGTGATATAAGACCAAATAAATAAATAGTGTGTGACGTTTTGATAGCAGCGTTGTTACCATCTTCAGACAAAAGTACTAAATGAGGAAAAACTATCGCAGCATCTTAAATAGGTAGTACTGTTATCAAGTATTAAAATTACAAATATATTCTCACAATGAGTATCTTTTTTATTTAAAAAAACGCTAGCTTTCAAGCGTTAATCGCTCTTCAATGGGCTTACTATAATATCGACTTTATCCCACCAGAAATATTTACAAAAACAAACGCGTGCAGCATGGATATTTATAACTGAAAATTTTAAATTGGTTTGTAATTTAACTGTTATCAAGTGTGTAAACAAGATAGAAGATAAGAAGAAAATTGATTTCTAAGAAACCTAAAATCATCCGGGCTTGGGACCGGCAAAGTTGGAGTTTGTGTTAAACTCTCTCAGATTGTTATAAGAATGATTATCAATCCATTGCAACATTCACTGCTGGTGGTGGAAATTTTGTTGCCAACATTTAAAGTGGTGTTGAATTATAAAACAGTTAAATGAAAGGAAATAAACTGATTGAGATATTTAAAAAAAGGTTGAATAATAATAAGTGTTGAATTAAAGATGATAATTTGAAAGGAAAATTAGTTGAATAAAAAAAGTTAAGTACATTGAATTATGGTTGGTTGAAAATAAAAAAAAAGAGGTTGTAATATAGATAATATTTTTCCAACATTAAAAAATGATTTAAAGTATAATCCTCAGGCATTAAAAAAAAAGATGAATTAGGCCCCCTGAGCCAATAACTTTTTTTTTGTAATCATTTCATTACAATGATTCTCATTGTTTTTTAATTAAAAATTATATTACATATACAGTTAAACCTGTCTATAGCGCCCGATTTTAAACATTAAAATGTAAACATTTTACATTAAAAGTGACCTGTCTATTGCACCCTCTCTTTATAGCACCCTATTTTGGTAAGTCCCAAGAGGGGGCGCTATAGACAGGTTATTGATTTATTGATATTATTGATTATCGACACTTTTAAATAATAATCAGAACTTTCAAAGGAACTAAAGTGTAAAATTAGTAGAGCCTCCATGAGAGGATACACTTGCTAGAGGACACTTCCCTGCAAAGGACAGTTTTCATCACCAAAATTACTATTTTCGCTATTTAGTAACTCTCCGGAAAGAGGAAACCTCTCTCTAAAATATACTTTGGCTTTGCAACTAGGTGTTGTCCTTTACAGAGAGGTTTATACTGTAATTTAATAATAAAAACACAATAAAAGAAAAGTAGTAAAATAAAAACAAAAAGTTTATACAAGTTTAGGTGCCAACATCAATGAAACATCATATAGAATTAGGTCAGGAAATGTCATAGTTTCAACCCCCAACTTTGCATATTTCCCATTAATTAGACTATTTACATATTCCGTTTGTTTTCCCACCAATATTTAACCAAAACCATAAATCTCTTTCAGAATTAGAATTTGTTTCTAAAGGATTTCTCTCTCATGAGTGGTTCTACTGTATAGAGGTAGTTTTTAAATTGCATTCGTTATTTTTGGAATTACTAATTACTTTTTCTCCCAATGAATCCTAATTAACATATTTGAATATTAAACAGTAGAGAGAGTTGTCTCAGGGTTTTTTGAAAAAGGAAGCTTCCTCAAGGAGCAATAAACTTTAGAGATTCTGTTTACTGACAATTTGAGACGTAGGTGTAAATTTCCATCTCATAGAAATTGTAATAGGGTGGTGGTGACGTATGTCTCCTGGTGTGGTGATGCCTCTCCACCAATCAGAGTCCATTTGGATGGCGGTGAAGTTATTACATGTAAAACGACATTTGAAACATTATCCCGCATGTGTTTCTTTTAAACGAAAAATCAAAATTTATTTTTAAGGAGAAATAACGATTATTTCTATCCTTAGGGGTGAAGTATGAAAGGATGAATTGTGAAGAGTAATGATAAACGGAAAAATAAAAGTGTCCAGGGATGGAAATCGAACCCACAGTGTTCCGCTTACCGGGCAGATGCCATGTCCACTAGGCTACCCTGGACATATTTTTCTGTTCGTACGTTATTACACATCTCTATAATATAGAGTGAATCTCTGATAAACACAAGTCCAACCCCATCACTGAGTACAAGAAACTATATGACACTCTGGGACATTTGTAAATGTCAAACTGCCTTCTACATATTTAGACATGTGATGAACTTATCGTTGAAGAAGACTCTTAAGAACTACCCACCATGATGACTATCATGGTATATTTGGGATAAGTACCAACATCAATTTTTTTTTTTACTTTAGTAAACATTTTTGTTACTCCCATTTTATTCACCTATGCACAAAGTATGTAAATATGTATTAATATAACATCATCACATTCTGCATTTCAATTTCCTGGCCAAAAAGTAACTTTTTTGTCTTTTTACAGCATATAGTTGGCACACACATTTGATGTACTCTCTTCTTCTTCTTCTTCTTTCTTATCTCCACACTGGGTGAAGTAGAATGCGTCTGCCTTTGTCATTAAGACTGGAAGCACTACTCAGTGGCAGGCCGACTTAGCTCCAAAATAAATGGCCGCCTCTGACATGAGGAACAGATGCCATGTGCAGCCGCTCCTGTACTCTCTTGATATGGGGAAACAAGGGGTGAATGCATATAGCATCCAAGGACAGAACATTTTGTTAAGGTAGAACTTAATATATGATCGTGGTAACAACGTTGTTATAAACCTTTGGTCTTGTTACCCTAAATTTTGTTATATGGTGGGATAATAACAATTTTTATTACCCTTGTTACACACAACACATGTAGTACAGGTCATGCTATTCATAGTGGATAATAGTTGGTGTCTGCTTTTACTGTAAGTGCGCCACATGTCTACACACACATTGAAAGCAGAATAATAACACTGCGGAACAGATGTTTTGGTACCAAAGTATTTGTAGTTGGTTATATCTGCATTAGATGCCCCGAACTCAAATATGGTACTAGTTTTTGCATAGGAGCTCTAAAAATTCCTAAAATTTATTACATTTTAATGAAATACACATAATATTAGAGCCATAGCCAGGAAAGAACATACTTTCCCCCCCTACCCTGTAGAATTCTGACTACAGCCTAGCACTAGACTATTTTAATTTTTTTTTTTTGCTTATTCCTAGTACACGTGGTACAGGCCATGATAATCATGGTGGGTAGAAGTAGGCGACTGCTTTTACTGTAAGTGCACTACATGTCTGCACATGTGAAAAGCAGTTCGACTTTGTACTTACAAATGTGCCTAAGCCCCGTTTGGTTACTTGCACTCGCTGGTGGGGTTGGACTTTTGCAAGAATGGGGGGCCATTGGAGCATTAGACTATTTTAATTCATGTATCAAGCTAAATGCAGAATTTAGGTTATTTGTAACGATTAAATTTTAACGATAGATGCAATTTGAATTTATAAATTTAGGTTATTTTTTTGAAAAGTGATAGAGTGAATAATATTATCGATGAAGACTTTGGAAACTTCATTTCCTTGACATTCTTAAATGATTTTTGGTACAGTTCCTTTTATTGAAATTCCAGCAGTAATCTGCCATCATGTGTGTATCCCTTGGTAGCAATTCTCCATAGTTTCAATATTTTGATAAAAACTCCACAAAATGTTGTCCTGTGTAATATTAGAACCACTGATGCTGGACAGGTAAGTAAGTGGCGAGAGGTTATGTAGATGACGTGGCAGGGAGATATGTAGATAAGATTGGTGGCTGGCCGTGAGGTGGGTCAGTTAGATAACACTGAAACCTTTTTTTATTTCTCTTAATCTCTCCTCTCTTTTTTTTTTTTTTTCAAAATCAGAATATTAAAGAAATAAAGATTTATATGTACTCTCACTATAACCTCTTTAAAATAACATTATTAAAATAGCGCCATCTATCGGTGAAAATTATAAAAATATGTTTTTTCAACGTTATATATATATATATACTTTTCTCTTCTAAAATATTTATATTTCTAACAGTGCCCTTTATCCTGCAATGAATAAAAATTGAAATAGGGAGGGCCTCAACGGTGAACCCTCCCAGCAGATTTGCCAATTTTAAAAATTTCAACTGACTATAATTCAGCCCTTTAGGGTAATTTAATTACTTTTTTTCTTCTTTAAATTCTTTGACCAATTCCCTTTCAAATTACCATCTTAAATCTACTATAATTCAACTTTTTTTTTTTCAAATCTAAACCCATTCAATTTACAAGGTACAATTTCAATTATAGATAGAAACATAAGGTAACAAGACCACAATATCCAAATGAAAAAAATTATGGGTGTTGTTTCAGTAACAGCATTTGTTACCAAAATGTCACACACTATTTATTTATAGTAGAACCTCCATGAGAGGACACTTGCACTAGAGGACACCTCTCTAAAAAGGACAGTTTTCATTTGCAAAATTACCATTTTTACTATTACACTCACCGGTAAGAGGACACCTCTCCCTAAAGGACACTTTGGCTCTGCAATTAGGTATTGTCCTTTACATGGAAATAGTTATACTGTATTTGTATTTGGACTTATTACTTTGTGTTTGTAAACTATCTCCAACACACTGGACTCAATAATTGAGAAGAAAGTTTCCCCCCCTGGGTTTGTAGGGTGTTGAATTCCAGGTTGGACTGATATAAGACACAGATTGGGGAATGCTAACCATAAAACTTATCTCTTCTTCTTCTTTCTTATCTCCACACTGGGTGAAGTAGAATGTGTCTGCCTTTGTCATTAAGACTGGGAGCACTACTCAGGGGCAGGCCAACTTAGCTCCAAAAGAAATGGCAGCCTCTGACATGAGGAACAGACGCCATGTACAGCCGCTCCTAACATGGAGTACAAACCCTGCTCATCCTGTATCCCTGGATCAGGAGCCCTTACAGGGTACTATCAGCCGGGCCAGCTGAACCCAGGTTTTTTAGTGAACTTGTTATTGCTCCCCCTCCTCCTTTTTCATCCGGGCTTGGGAACAAAACTTATAAATAAATAAATCTTAGGTCAAGCAACCTTGTAGTCGTCCAGGTTGTAGAGTAGTTGTGTGTTTGTAGCGGAACCTCTGCCACTGAAGGACCTCTGCCGGCGAGTGATCCGGCAACAGATTGGACAGCCCCAGCTGCACAGAGTGAAGGAGCTGGAGTTCCCCACCACACTGAAGAATTATCTCCTTTACCAGAATACAACGGCCAGGTAACCTGGGACATCCCCCGACTCTAGTCCCCGCCATATTCTTCTCTACCACTACCCAGACAGAACTTTATAAACTCCCTGTGTATAATATCTCCAGGTGGGTCTTTAATTATATTATTTTTTACAAAAATATTTTTTTATATATATATATATATATAGACCCCCCCTCCACAACCCTTCTATATCCCTCCTTCCCTCCCTCCCTTGTACAGTTTATTGCTTTTAATTATTATTAGCTTTTTTTTTTTTTTTTGTAATATTCTCCAGAATTCTCCCTCCTTCCTCCCCTCCATCACCAATTACATCACAATTACCCCCTCTCCTCTATTAAATAGTCTTTTTGTTGTTGTTTTTATTTCAATTGTCACAAAAAAATAAATAAATTGAGCGAATGAGAGGAAGAAAAAAAAAGATGGAAATCCAACAATGAAACATTGTATATTTTTAGAAACCTCTATACATCTTTTCAAATCTTTATCTTTTTTCTCTCTCTCTATAAATATAATGACATAATATAATATATTTTAATTCCAGAGCATTTTCTATAAAATATAATATATATATATGAATATATGATTGGATATTGTCTGAATGATGATAACATACACACAGACTTTTTTTTTGGTTTGTTTATTCATCCTTTTCTCTATTTTTTTTTACTTTCCCTTATTTTCTGTCTCTTTTTTTTTTTTTATTGGTAATCATATAACCTCCTCCATTGTTAGAATTGATCTTTGTTTTCTGTATATTTCTCTCTCTGTCTTAGAATAACTATGGTTTCTATGTATTTTCCTCCCATGGATTTCTGCTCCCCCCAACACCACCAACCAACATACCTTCCCCTTCCCAAACATTTGACTCCCCAAGTCTGTAATTTGATAAAAATAAAGAGAATGAGTTGAGTAGGTTTCGACTTGTTTCTTTTAAATAAGACATCAATTTTTTTTTTTTTTTGCATTTAATTTATGCACCTTATCCCAGTACAATATCATATTTGTACTATTTTTTCACATTGTGTCGTGGTCTCACGCAATTCTGGCCTTATAACTACCCGTTTCATGATTTTTCAAGATGCCTGAAGGACCAGTTTTTTTTTTTTGGTTGTTGAGGTACAGCTTGCACCACGCTGATGAGGGTCAACAGCCCGAAACGCGTATGTGGTTAGCTTTTCTTGATTAATCAAGAATAGGTATTTGGCCAATTCTGGAATAATTAAAAATCAATGAGAATAGTTGATATTTATTCCGGTCGGTGGAAGGCTAGTTAAACCGTTTGGTTTTCGACTGCTACGACCCTGGTTCGATTCCCACATTGGACACTTTTTTCTGTTAAAAAAAAAAATGCTCCAATGGCCCTTGATTCTTGCAAAAGTCCAACCCCACCAGCGAGTGCAAGTAACCAAACGAGGCTCTGGCACATTTGTAAGTGCAAAGTCGAACTGCTTTTCACATGTGTAGACATGTGGTGCGCTTACAGTAAAAGCAGTCGCTAACTACCCACCATAATTATCATGGCCTGTACCACGTGTACTAGGGATAAGCAAAAAAAAAATATATATATTTATTCCGATAGATGGCGCAAGCCATCAGCAACTTTCAGTTGCACGATAAGGAGATGCCTTTTTCATAATCAATTTTTTTAATCAATTCTCCCCGCTCTCCTACCTTTTACATTTGATGCTAACTACACTCTACCTGTCTATATTATGGTAACAGACAAAGCATAGGTACATATTCTCTCCATTATATACATTCATGGACAAAATTTAAGGTACAATTTGATTATTAACATACAGTCTTCTTCTCCGCCTTTGCCAGTCCCAAGCCCGGATGAAAAAGGAGGAGGGGGAGCAGTAACAAGCTCACTAAAAAACCTGGGTTCAGCTGGCCCGCCTGATAGTACCCTGTAAGGGCTCCTAATCCAGGGATACAGGATGAGCAGCTTTTGTACTCCATGTTAGGAGTGGCTGTACATGGTGTCTGTTCAAAAATGATAAAGCACAATTTGGATTATAGATTATAATAAAAGAAAATAAGACCTAATCCTAAGACCTTACACACTAATAAATTATTTGGATTAGGTCTTATTTTCTTTTATTATGGCGTCTGTTCCTCATGTCAGAGGCAGCCATTTCTTTTGGAGCTAAGTCGGCCTGCCACTGAGTAGTGCTCCCAGTCTTAATGACAAAGGCAGATGCATTCTACTTCACCCAGTCATGATCTCAAGCTTGGAATGGTGTCTGCCGGGGATGAGTGGGCTCATCAATGGATGAGTCAATACAACTGCGCAGCAGCCGATGCAGCATAATGGGGAGATTTTACAACCATCATGACTGGGTGAGTAGAAAGTGTCTGCCTTTGTCATTAAAACTGGGAGCATTATTCAGTGGCAGGCCGACTTAGCTCCGAAAGAAATGGCCGCCACTGACATGAGGAACAGATGCCATGTCAACATACAGTAATAAGACCAAATCAACATACTTTTTATTTGGATTTGGTCTCATTACTTTGGGTTAAAACTTGAGGAAATTGTACCTTTTAACATGTATAATGGGATTGTGAGACAATAACTGAAAGATATTACAACAACCTTTATTGAAGACACACAAGATAACCAAGTGTGAACAAAATTGTCTCTATTTCCTTTTAAAAAATAGATGACTGTTTTTTTTTTTTTGCTTATCCCTAGTATACGTGGTACAGGCCATGATAATCATGGTGGGTAGTTAGCGACTGCTTTTACTGTAAGCGCGCCACATGTCTACACATGTGAAAAGCAGTTCGTAGATGACTGGTGATAACATAGACTTTCTAATTCCTTAAGTTTTGTCTATGAGTGTATATATTTCTTCAGCCCTTATAATGAATTGAATAAAAATTGAGAAAGGGAAGGCATGACTCATCAGTCATGAACCCCTCCCAACAGTTTTGCTAGTTTAATCTTCAGACTTATTTTTTTTATATACACTCTGCATTTGTTATAGCATATACAGTAAATGTGTCTTTTTAAGACAACTATAGACATTATGGATAAGGCACAATTTGGATTATAGATTATAAACACAAAGTAATAAGATCAAATCCAAATAAATAAATGGTGTGTGACATTTCTGTAACAGCGTTGTTACCATCTTCAGACAAAAGTACTGAATGAGAAATTTTACCACAAATTCTCATTCAGTACTTTTGTCTGAAGATGGTAACAACGCTCTTACCGAAACGTCACACACCATTTATTTATTTGGATTTGGTCTTATTACCTTGTGTTTATGGACATTATGCTTCTAGGATTATAGAATATATATATGCACATTAACTAAAAATTTAATGCATCGTGCAAATGCTCTTCTGCAAGATCACAAACTGTTAGACAACATTTCAAATATTATTATCAACCTATCTCTATCTATATATTTTACTACTAGGTGGGAGCAGATGAGGGCCTAGCAGTGTCTATAAGCCTGGCTAGTACTTTATGTTTTGGTTTGGTAGAGACTGTATCTAGATAAGCCAGGCCAGCTGATTAATATCCTTGAATTAGAGCCGTTTGATTATTTATAAAACCTTCTGACTACGTGAACAACATCAAACCTCTTTGACTAGGTGAATCTCCTAATGCTAAATAATTGGAACACACACACTCAAAAGAACTAGACCGATTCCATGACTGACTACAAACAGACTGATTTTATTGGCTAGCTGGCAGTTTTAAACAATCAAAATTTGCATATTTAGCTAAAGTAACAAAATTTACATAATCAACGTGAACAACTACACTATGTTAAAGATCGGATATACTAGACCACTGGAGAAAAAGTTGTCTGGTCAAAATGCTCCAACTCCACTCCAGCACATATCCTGGACTGTATTGGAGCTAAGACCTATACAACAACCCCAAAACTATAGTAGAACAAGTTATTGCTTTCAACCATCATGACCTGGTGTAAATCTTACCCAAGGGATAATTAAAAAAAAATAATTCTGATAAATCATTGCAGATAAATAAAATCATACAAAAGTCATGATGATGGTATCAATTTTGTTACCTAAGAGGTACATACAATTTATTAATTTGGTCTTATTACCCTCTATGTTAGCAGTTACAAAGTTATATTCCTTCCTATGTTTTTCACATATGTTCTCACCAATAGAAAAATCCCAAATCTGCCTTTTACTGACTACAGGAAACTGGATCTAATGAACTGGTTTAGCAACCAAGCATCTCATTCAATGGAGGGCAAGTACGGTGGGACCTCATTCTAACAACAGCTTTTATGTCTTCTGATGTTCTCATCAATAGAAAACATCCCAAATCTGCCTTTTACTGACTAGAGGAGACTGGATCTAATGAACTGGTTTAGCAACCAAGCATCTCATTCAATGGAAAGGAAGTACGGTGGGACCTCATAATGACAGCATCTTTTATGTCTTCTATGTTCTCATCAATAGAAAACATCCCAAATCTACCTTTTATAGACTAGAGGAGACTGGATCTAATGAACTGGTTTAGAAACCAAGAATCTCATTCAATGGAAAGGAAGTACAGTGGGACCTCATAATGACAGCATCTTTTATGTATTCTATGTTCTCATCAATAGAAAACATCCCAAATCTGCCTTTTATAGACTAGAGGAGACTGTGCTTTTCACATGTGTGTAGACATGCGGTGCACTTACAAGTAAAAGCAGTCACCTTCTTCTACCCACCATGATTATCATGGCCTGTACCACGTGTACTAGGGATAAGCAAAAAAAAAAAAGAGGAGACTGGATTTGATGAAATGGTTTAATAACCAAGCATCTCATTCAATGGAAAGGAAGTACAGTGGGACCTCAAGCTGCAACTATAGCTGCAACTTGGTTTTCTCTTCATAATTCTAAGGTCACCCAAGAAGTTGGACTGTAGATCTCACAGATAAAGGTGGGGGCAGAATCTACACAATTGAGTACAAGCTGTGTAAGGAGAGGTCAACATTACGTTGGGATTGATTTAATTGATGAGAATTAGCTGAAGGAGAGACAAGCCAGGTCACAGTTGCGCAACTTATGTTTTGTCTGAGTTGTTGCATCATTGCCTTCACGTAATTCTTGCTGCAATACCATCTTACAGGAGTGTTGATCTCCTCTGATACTTTTGGTAAAGTTATTTTTATTCTTTGTTAACTTATCCCAAATTTTGAAATAGAAACAATACCTGATGCTATTTTTTCATATTAAATAAATTTCTAATATCCATTACTGTAATAGAAAAAAGAGATTTTCTGTTTGAATTTAGATCATGTTGAGGATTATGGTAATGCAGTTATTTGCTGGTTCTTTTTAGTACTATATGGTATTGGTGGTGCAGTCGTGGTTGAATAATCTTGAAAGTAAAATAATAAAAATAGTATAGATTAGAAATTGCTTTAATTGTGAGCTAAGAAATATAAAAACATAATTGGATAAAAGTACCGCCTGGCTTAAGGCGTAAGAATAAAAAAAATGAAAAGCGTATTTACATAATGTACAAATGTTTTGGGTCGACCAACGGGGAAGAACAACAACGAGTTTTTATAGGGGAAGCATGACCTCTGGCGGTCGATTTAGCAGTATTTGTATCTATGAAATATATTTTTAAATAAAATAATACCTTAATATAACATTTTAAATAATACCTTTATATAACATATATATATATTGGAAGGCCTGGCTCATCATAGGTGAACCCTACCAGCAGTTTCGCCAGTTTAATCTACCAGACTGATTTATAATACAATTTAACTTCTCTCTTTAAAGGACAACACCTAGTTGCAGAGCCAAAGTGTTCTTTATACAGAAGTGTCCTCTAGCGAGAGTGTCCTCTCATGGAGGTTCTACTGTATTGTATTGGGCTTTTCTTCTGTTTATATAGCTTGTATTTTTGGGAGGAATTCTTGGATAAGCTAGTTATAAAAAAAAAAACATAAACATATAAGCTTTTTTTTTAGGACAGAAGAAATATATATAGATGCATTTAGCATTTTTCTTTCACAAACATTCCATAAACCCAACAGGCCTACAAAGTAACAAGAGATCCAAATATACTCATGGACAAAAACTTAAGGAAATAGAAAGACCTTGATGTCACTGTCAATTTGTTCACACTTCTTTATCCATGTGTCTTCAATAAAGGTCACTGTAATATCTTTCAGAGTTATTGTCTCAATCCCGATATATACATGCTGAAAGGTACAACTTCCTTAAGTTTTATCCATGAGTGTAAGTAAATTATAGAGAACAATTCTGTAACTCTTTGTAAACCTGTTAGGCATAAATGTCAATACATATGGTACAGATCATGATAATCATGGTAGGTAGTGACCAGATTCCTTACTTTTGAGATGAAACATAAGGTAATAAGACCAAATCCAAATAAATAAATAGTGTGTGACGGTAACAATGTTGTTACCGAAACGTCACACACTATTTATTTATTTGGATTTGGTCTTATTACCTTGTGTTTATAATCTACTAGCCGAATTGGCGCCTTAAATAAATGCATATTTTAGTTAATAACTATAGTCTATGTGCTTTATCTGTCTATGTACTGTTGGCTTCCGTAGGCGTCTCTTACTGGGAAAAAGAAAGAGAGGATTCCATTTGGTTATTAACTAATATATGCATTTATTTAAGGAGCGACCCGCTCCAACACAATAATTACATAAATGAAAAGGCGAGTGGGGGGGGGGGCAAAGGTGGCGTGACCGTAGCCAACCAATAGGAGGGCGCCATTCCAAAAAAAAAGCAAACGGTGACAGAGATGAAAACTGATGACTGATTAAGAGATGAAGAATGACGCTTGTAACTGTATATATAATAATCCAAATTGTGCCTTATCATTTTGAGATGAAATGTTACAGAAGATTGCTGAAGATGTAATATATGGAACAAAATATCTATGGAACAAGTTAAATCTCATCTGTTTAAAATCATTCATGGAGAGGTTTATTGTATACATCTTGTTCTGGTCTCAAGCTTTCAAGCCTTGACACAGGGTCTTCTACAGGAAGGTTGATAACTTACTACACAGAAATGTGTATGTGGATTAGCTTTTCTTGATTAATCAAGAAAGGTAATTTGGAAAATTCTTTAATAAAATTAAACAATTAAGACAACCATAATCTTCCTATTCACTATAGATGATATACTTTATTGACTCATCCATTGATGAGCTCTAATCTAACTACTACTCTTCTTCTTCTTTCTTTCTTATCTCCACTCAATCACATTAGGGTATCAAGTTGTGACCCTTGATGGTGTCTGTTTGACAACCATCATGACTGGGTGAAGTAGAATGTGTCTACCTTTGTCATTAAGACTGGGAGCACTACTCAGTGGCAGACCGACTTAGCTCCAAAAGAAATGGCCGCCTCTGACACGAGGAACAGACGCCATGTGCAGCCGCTCCTAACATGGAGTACAAACGCTGCTCATCCTGTATCCCTGGAGCCCTTACAGGGTACTATCAGCCGGGCCAGCTGAGCCCAGGTTTTTTTAGTGAACTTGTTACTGCTCCCCCTCCTCCTTTTTCATCCGGGCTTGGGACCAGCAAAGGCGGAGTTCTAATTACTACTGATACCTTAATATGATTGAGTGGAGATAAGAAAGAAGAAAATTATAGAAGAAGAAACATAAGTCTGGGATAAGAAATTCTTTTATAAGAGGATGATTGTACAAGCTTTTGGGTACTACCTGTAAAAGATCATCTTACCTGAAAGTTTGTACAATCGTTCTCTCATAAAGGAAGCTCTTCTCCCCGACTTTTTTCTTCTTAATAAATCAACGATTTGTTGATATTTATTCCGACAGATGGCGCAAGTTATTATCAACTTTTAGTTACACAAACAGGAGATACCTTTGTCTTAACTACATGTAGTTTTTGTTATGAAGAGATTGGATTACCAACATAAACTAACAGAAACTCTCTCAGATGATACCATGTTTTTTGTTCCTGTGTCAGAAAGGTCTTGAGCATATAACCTACTAGCCAAATGACCCGGGCAACGCCCGTGTTTTAATTTAGACACGTGGACCTGTTGGATCATTAACGCCCGTGTTTTACCCGATTGAATGTTTTTATTCAAATACTATTTGTTACAATTATAAATTGGCGCCTTAAATAAATGCATATATTAGTTAATAACTATAGCCTATGTGCTTTATCTGTCTATGTACTGTTGGCTTCCGTAGGCGTCTCTTACTGGGAAAAAGAAAGAGAGGATTCCATTTAGTTATTAACTAATATATGCATTTATTTAAGGAGCGACCCGCTCCAACACAATAGTTACAAAAACCAAAAAGCGAGTGGGGGGGGGGGGGCAAAGTGTTTCGCGCAGTGGCGGCGCCATCGTAGCGAACCAATAGGAGAGCGCCATTCAAAAAAAAAAAGCAAACGGTGACAGAGATGAAGAACGCATGACGCTCGTAACTGTACATAGAATTCAAGTGTTGTAGTCAGTCAACCATCCTCTAGTAAAAGGGCATTCAGAAATAATCAGCCCCCTGGGGAGAGTGAAAGAGAGTTACCGAAACGTAGGGAATTAAATAAATAAATTTTAAAAAATATAGTTTTTTTTTTTTTTTATATTGAATAAAATCGCAAAGAAACCCTGTTTTTTTTCCCTAGTAATCCAGTAGAATCCACCAATCAGACCCCCGACAACAGTCTCTTAGTTAGTTAAATTTCTCACAGGGGGCACCACTTGAAAGTGACTGTCAGGATTTTGCCATTATGCAAATGAGGGAATTTAATTGCATAGTAATATATAGGCGCGAAAATCGTACCTTTTAAAAACAAACCAATTCTAAAATTGCGTATTAAATTTGAGTAATAAATTCAATAAGATGAAATTCAATCTATATATCATAACTGCTTTAATTATTTGGGTTTCTCTGGAAAACAAAAAATTGTTTCCAATCTCCTTTGGACCCAATTAACAAAGTTTCTATGCAAATTGGCGGATTAGAAGTAGTTTTAAATAGGCATTAATTACAATCTGACTTCGTTAATTTTGAAATTTCTGGTTGAATTGAGGTCGATGTTGAATGTTATTGATTTACAGCAAAACATTCACATTCTTCTAGTAGTCATTTGTTTTGTTAAAAATACTTTAAGTACTTAAAAGCACGAATGTTTCTTTCACACAAACCTCTACTGTCCTTACTATGATGAAACAATATTGGGAGGGCTTGGCTCATCAGTAGTGAATTCTCACAGCAGTTTTACCAATATAATCTATCAGACCGCTTCTTAGAGCTCTAATACTGTATTGGAAGATTCTGCATATATATGCTACATTGAAGGATGGTGAGCCAAGCTTTCCCAATATTTTTTCCTCGCAGTAAGGACAATAGAAGTTTGTTTTATATGTAAAAAGTAGCATTCGTTCTTTAATGCTTTCATTGCTTATGTATAGCCACTTATGTATGCCCAAAATCCTATCCTACACCCTCGAAGTGGCGGGAGGGTGTAAACGGGTAGCCCAAGACATCGGGAGTTTAACTCTTGGTAGGGCCACTCTGTGCTACATACCCGGCTAATGTAGGAAGGTATCAATTGTCTGTTCTCCATTGGAGCGGCTACAAAGGGCGTCTGCACTCCAGTGTTGGGCAAATATTAATTAAAATGATTTATTAAAGATTAACAATTGATTAATTGTTAATTGTAATTTTCACAATTAACAATTAATCAATTGTTAATTGCACTTTTCTAATTAACAATTAATTATTAATTGCACTTCAATTTAATTGAAAAATAATTTTTAATGCCCAACACTGCATTTCAGTACCACTCTCTTCTCGAACATGCTGTCCGACAATTTGTGACTCTTTGGCAGATTTGTCATTGTCGCAAAAGAAAAAAGGCGTTCAACTGCAGCTGACGATGGTAAAGGTGTGTTGTATTTAATAAAAACACTTTTTATCTCAGGCAGTGTTGGGCAAATATTAATTAAAATGATTTATTAAAGATTAACAATTGATTAATTGTTAATTGTATTCATAAAATTAACAATTAATTAATTGTTAATTGCACTTTTCTAATTAACAATTAATTAATTGTTAATTGCACTTCAATTTAATTGAAAAATAATTTTTTAATGCCCAACACTGCTGCACTCCATGTCAGGAGACCAAAAGAAGCAAAGTCACACTGAGTGGTACTTCCAGGTCTTCAGACCAACAGTGTAACATCCTCGTATTTGTTGGTTGACGTTAATCAGCAAGAAGTATTTGGAAGTTTAAAAGAAAGTCTTTTATTTCTTTTAGGCTAACATTAGATATAATATAAATTATATCAGACATAAGTTTACATGTGATATATATTACAATAAGTCAAAAGGCAACTGTACAGAGTACCATCAGTGATAAATATGTGCTCACTGATAATTTGCTATGTAGGCATGCCAGCTGACGTTACAAACAGCACCCCTCTTTTCTTCTGTGCTGAGACAATGGAACCTAATGGAGATCGTTTAAACGACTTGAGGACGTGTTATTGCTTTATATTACTTTAAGGGGGTGTTAAAATAAAGTCTGTTTAAAATAGGCTGATTGAGATTCTAAAAACGGTTGAATTGTAGTAAGTGTTGAATTAAAGTTGTTTCAATTATAAAAACGGCTTCCCCAATCTTTATAAATGATATAGTTGAATAGAGTGACTTGGAGTCTTGTCTGGATTGGTGACTTGGTCAATGGGAAATACACAGGGGCAAGATGATTAGAAACATTGGAAATGTGGAGGAAAACGGAAGAAATAATATAGTTGACAGGATCAAGAATGGAGAAGAGAAGATTAGGAATGGAATGAGGACTATTGAAGGTCATCAGAAAAAGACAGAAGAATTTATTGGGAGATTTTCTTGGTGAAAAAAAATTCTGAAGCATACAAAGAATGGAATATGGTAGAAACAAGAAGAATTAGGACTGATGGACTGAATGGGAAGTTATGAAGAAATAAATAGAAAAAAAACTCAAGATAGAGAAGTCACTGGAGACCTGGACTTGCAAAAAAAAAAGAGCTGAGAAACTTATGAAAAAAACCTTCCATTTTTACATATATTATGTTGGGATACATTCGGTACTCACTCTCAAATTCTGCCAAGATACCATTACCCAACTTACCACCTTCTCACTCAGAAGTCCAACCCTTCTACGTGGACCTGCAGTCCTGGATATTTCTGGTTGGTCTCGAGGACCACGTCATCTCCTCAGCCGCGAAGCACGCGATCTACGTTTTCTTCCTAGATATCAAAATACGTGGTGTCTCTGGAGACCCGCTGACGATCTTCCATCAAACTCTGCAGCGGTGACGTCATGTAAATATTCATTGTATATAATTGTATATATCTAATTATTATTTTGAATTAATAGTACAGACTGCGCTTTTGCATGTATTGACAAGATGCCAATAATATTGTAGCGTAGAAAATTAAGTCTTTTTTATATCTGGGGATGTGAAAGTATTTATTGATGACGTCAGTACGATAAGTCGACAATTATTCACCAATTATTTATTTAAGTAACCCAGGTTCCTGGAGCGTACAGAAGTCGCCAACTACCCGGGATGTCCTTCTGACCTAAGTCTTCTTGGATTTATATACAATGCCAGTGGAAGTCCAATTAATGAGGTGTTGCCAGGCAGATTTCTTTCTTGGGAGATTTTCTAGGGATGCTGGACATATGTTGGTGATACCTAGGAGAGTGACTGTCTGGAATCTTTGGTATTGGAAGGTTGGGCAAGTGGAGAGAGGTGGTCTACGGTTTGGTCTTCATCTTGGCAGTGGGGGCAAGTTGGGTCTTCTTTCGATACCGTTGCAAGGTCTGCCTGAATGTAGCCATGGCCGGTCAGGATTGTTGTGGAGGTAGATCCGTGCTTGATGTTTCGAAGCATTTGGAGGAGTAGTTTTTATTCACCAACTCAACAAAACTATCAACAGCTAGAGAATCTTGAGCAAGCACGAAAATAAATATAGAGAGAAAATATCTTTATTTACGGGGCTGCTAACCAAAATAAATGATTTTTGAGCCCCAATGGCCGCGTAAAGTGGAATATATAAAACCACTATGACCAGGGTGGAGAGGCTAAGGACAGGATCACCGTCAGGGAAGAGGCAGGTTAGGCCGGATTGGGTCCGCGGAGGTCAGGAGGCAGGAAGAAGGCGGGAGGACTAGAAAAAATGCGACGGCCGGGGAAAGCAAATAAATATGTTCGATCATTATTTTATATTGAATAATTTAATTAAATCTGTTTCCAAATACAGTGGTACCTCGACATACGAGTTTAATTCGTTCCGCAACCTTGCTCGTATCTTGAATTACTCGTATCTCGAAGCAAATTTCCCCATACAAAATTCCCATTTAAAATCACAGATCAATATCTTCAACACTACCGAACCGAACTCGTATCTCGAATTTCGCTCGTAACTAAAAGCAAAAAATCACTTGCTCGTCGGCTCGTATATCGAAAAACTCGTATGTTGGGGCGCTCGTATGTCGAGGTACCACTGTATTGTCATTGAATAATTAAATTAAATAATAAATCATTTCTTCGCCACACACAATATTATATTAACAAATGAAAACATTCGCGTCTTAATGTCTTCACTTGTTATATATAGATGGAGCGTTATTGCCTTGTATTAAGACTATGTTATAACTCTCATTGTCTACGTGGCGGGTGAAAAAAAACAGCACAATTAGGGTACTGTCCTATAGGGGTAGGTACAGTAGATAAGCCCCGGACAGCTATGGTAGACGTGAATACCTGCAAGGAAATGTAGAATTGGGCAATGGTATCGTCTCATTCCACGGAACAACACTTGTGTTATTGTGGAAACTGACCACAAACCTCTCCTGAGTATTGTTAAGAAACCTTTAGAAAAGCTTTCCCTAAGACTGTAAAGAATGGTCTTACGTCTCATGAGATTTCAAATATCTTTGAAGTTTACACCAGGGAAAAACATGTTTGTAGCTGACCATCTGTCTAGAGATCCATTAAAAGATGAGGTGGACACAAGCTATTTAGAAGGTCAAACTGAATCAGTGCACATGTTGCTGGTTACCACAGATGAAAAAATAAAGAGACTACAAAAAGAAACTCATGGGGACCACACCTTGATACAACTAATAGAGTATGCGAAGAATGGATGGCCGAAATATAAAACTAAGGTCTGTGATGAAGCAAAACCCTACTGACAAGATGGCACTTACCACTTTAATTTTGAGAGAGCCGTGAGAAGTTCATTAAACCCAAATGTTAGGCAATATATTATGGGGAAGCTCTGATTAGAGTGTGATTGCCGTCCTATCAGCGTTTGTTCCGTTCTTGTTGCCAGGCATCTTGGCTGCCTTTGTTAACCAACCTGTGGCTGGAAATAAATGGTGATACAGGTACTTGTACTCTTTCCATTTTATTTTTTTGAACATCATTTGTTTGTTGGTTTGGAACAAATACAACTACATCAAACAATTATTTATTTTAATTCTCAACGTTTCAGTAATTCGATGTCATTCTCCTCAAGGGAATGTTGATTCCCCTGATGTGAGCAGTAATATAATATAATATGTTTAAATATATTTGACCATCACCTGGTTCAAAATTACATTAATAGGTACCGCTCAACAAGAGCAACCTAGTTTATGATAATTGAAACAATGAATAATATGTGAAGGTTATTTACATATTAAACAAAATGTTAACGTGGGATTCAATCCCGGTTCATGACTGTCGGGAATCGAGGGTGTTACCTACTCGTCCACAGGCGTGTGTATATTTGACCATTGACCCCAATATTATTGTTATATTTACATTATTAGTATGTTGAACGTTGTTCACTTAAGATAAATAAAATAAGTATTTTATATAAAAATATATCTTTCATCAATAATAAGTATAAACAAAACATATTACATGAGCGAGTCACTGAAACTTGGAGAATTAAAATATATTATTGGTTGATGTAGTTATATTTGTTGCAAAATTTTGATTTTTAATACACCGGAATAGCTAGAATTTGAATGATTGATACATCAGGTATCATTTTATCATAAATATGGTTAGACATAAATATGTATAGAAAAATGTAAAGGCATACATGTTTGACAGCGCAAGTGTCCCTAGGGGGACATAGCGCTTTAAATTGAAATAAAATAAATAAATAAAAAATAAATCACAAATATTGTTGGATTGTGAAGAATCTTGTGTCTTTTTCTTTTTGAAGCCTTGGACTTTTGCCAACCTGAGATATCAATTCCATCTCAAAAGTTTCGATTCGGTTGGCCCAATTATTTATTTTTATATTCTGAAATATTCAAATTTACAATTTATTGCGTTGGTTGTTGATAATGGAAAATATAAACTTTCCCCATTGGAGTTTCTTTTTAATTCAATACTTTGATCATTGAGTTTTCAATCTTGTCAAATTCCACACCATCCTCTGTCTTATTGACACGGCCATCTTCTAACACCTATAAATAATTAATTTAAGGAAGAAAAAATTTTTTGCAACAAGTTTCTTTTATTCTGCAATTTGGCAAGCTTTCAGGCGTTAGCCTATCATCAGGCCGATTTCGCAAATATATATTAAAAAATAATACAAAATCTAAACTATATATAGGCGTAGAACTGATCTTACCGGAAATAAACAAATTGTAATAAAATTTATATATATATATATTGTTGCAAAAAAATTTTTCTTCCTTAAATTACTGATTGCAATTATTTAGGTTTTTATAAATAATTAATTGTTTGAATTTTACTGCTTTCTCTCTCTCCATCACGACGCCCTCGCCATCCTCGCGTCTGCCAAGTCATCTATACACAGGTTCTTTCTGAGCCTTGAGATGAGGGGAGAACGTGACTTACTGTCTGGAGGAGGACTCTTTGTCGTTGGGGGAATCTCCTCGACTGTACATAACTGTATATAGTTTACTCTTTTATTTTATATTTTTCATATATCCCTCTTTTTATGATTATTTTATAATACCACCATTGGCTTGTGTATGATGTCAATCAAATATTTTTAAATCTCAAAAAATCTCTCTCCATCTTCTCCATCATCAGCCGCCTGCAATCTTGGATCGGTGGGTCTCGAGGACCACGCCATCACCATCTCCTCAGAGGCGAAGCATGCCATCTACGTTTTCTTCGTAGATCGCGAAATACGTGGTGTCGCTGGAGACCCATTAGCGATCTTCCATCAAACTCTGCAGCGGTGACGTCATGTACATAGTTTTATACGAAAAAAATAATAGAAAAATAAAATAAAAAGGTCAGGTGTTGATATTAAAAATAAAAAAGGCATATCCTGACCAGGAGCACATGTGTTTTACAGATGGCAGAGCGTACAGAGGGTACAGCCTACTCCACGCTGACGAGCGCGAAACTCGTTCGTGGATGGCTTTTCTTGATTTATCAAGAAATTGGGTTGGTCAAATATCAAGGGAACAGGCTAAATCAATGTTTAGTTGATTTCTGTTCCACTAGATGGCGCTCTGCCTTCTGAAAAGCACATATGCTCCTGGTCATGATATGCCTTTTTTATTTTTAATAGTTGTATATTTTTATCATTTTTTTTGTTATAGTCATCATCCTCATTGTAAACTATCACATAAATAGTGCGGCGTACTGTGACATGTATTGACAAGATGTTAATAAAACTATGTCAATTGTCAACATTGTATCTCTCTCTCCATCGCCGAAAACGCGGAATTCACGCGCCGCGCGGCCCCGAGAAAGAGAGAGAATACATTCTATATACAGTTACGAGCGCCATTCCTCATCGGCCTCTGTCACCGTTCGCTTTTTTTTTTTTGGAATGGCGCCCTCCTATTGGTTGGCTACGGTCACGCCACCTTTGCCCCCCCCCCCCCCCCCCCCCCCCCCCATCATGCCCCCCCACTCGCATTTTCGTTTTTGTAACTATTGTGTTGGAGCGGGTCGGTCCTTAAATAAATGCATATATTAGTTAATAACCAAATGGAATCCTCTCTTTCTCTTTCCCAGTAAGAGACGCCTACGGAAGCCAACAGTACATAGACAGATAAAGCACATAGGCTATAGTTATTAACTAACATATGCATTTATTTAAGGCGCCAAATTATAATTGTAACAAATAGTATTTGAATCAAAACATTCAATCGGGTAAAACACGAGCGTTGCCCGGGTCATTCGGCTAGTGTGCTATATAGGTCATGATAATCATGGTGAGTAAAAGTTAGCGGACTGTTTTTTACTACAAGTGCACCACATATCTACACATGTGAAAAGCAGTTCGAAATTTGCACTTCAAGAGTTGCTAGAGCATCTGTTTGGTTACTTACGCTTACTGATGAGGTTGGACTTTTGTACGAATCGGGGATGCCATTGAGAAGCAATTTTTTTTTTTCTTCTGAAAAAAAAGTTGTCAAAGCAGGATTCGATCCCAGGTCCTGGCTATCGAAAACCGACGGTTTATATGCAACTCTCTTCAATTCTTACATTATGGTCAATAGACAATATTGGCAGCAGCCTTGCAGAAAATTGATATAGACCCAGAGCAGCAGCTTTACACATCCAATATAGTGGATATTGCTGCTGCTGTGATGGAGATGTACAGAGACATCTGAGACTCTTCATTGGACACGACAAAAGAAAATTGACATGGACCCAGAGCTGCAGCTTTACACACCCAAGATAGTGGACATCGCAACTGCTGTGATAGAGATGCATGGACACATCTGAGGCTCTTCATTGGACACGACAACAACAGAAAATTGACATAGACCCAGAGCAGCAGCTTTACACATCCAAGATAGTGGACATTGCAACTGCTGTGAAAGAGATGCATGGACACATCTGAGGCTCTTCATTGGACACGACAACAGAAAATTGACATGGCCCAGAGCAGCAGCTTTACACATCCAAGATAGTGGACATTGCAACTGCTATGATAGAGATGTATGGGGACATCTGAGGCTCTTCATTGGACACGACAACAACAGAAAATTGACATAGACCCAGAAAAGCAGCTTTACACACCCAAGATAGAGGACATTGCTGCTGCTGTGATAGAGATGTATGGGGACATCTGAGGCTCTTCATTGGACACGACAACAACAGAAAATTGACATAGACCCAGAAAAGCAGCTTTACACACCCAAGATAGAGGACATTGCTGCTGCTGTGATAGAGATGTATGGGGACATCTGAGGCTCTTCATTGGACACGACAACAACAGAAAATTGACATAGACCCAGAGCTGCAGCTTTACACATCCAAGATAGTGGACATTGCTGTTGCTGTAAAAGAGATGTACGGAGACATCTGAAGCTCTTAATTGGACACGACAACAACAATAGACAATATCCCAGAATCATCTTAAAGTACATGTTCCGCTAACTTACACATTTTTCCTTTGGATTACTTCATTTAGAAGGCAGTTCTACTCTCCATCAAATCTTCTCTCCAAACTTCTTTCTTTATCACCACTCTATCTGTTCAATTGTGATCTAGATTAATTCTTCTATATATATATATGTCGTAAACCCGGGTAAGACAACAAGTGAGTTGGAAGCAGTCGGGGTTGAGTGGCAAGGCGTGCAGAGTGGGAAGTCCGCACGGAACAGTAAGGATAAAGTTTGGGATAAAAAGACGCTCTCCCAGTACGTCTCAAGTGGCACCAGAACCAGGGGAAAGTTGAAGATTAACTGAGGAAAGCTCGGCGTCCAGTATTAAGCCGCAGAGACAGAGAGGAACCAAAACGGCGGCCTCGAGGGCCGCCGTGAGACCTAGCACTGAGCGGGCCTCTCCGAAAATATCCACTGTAACCTAACTAACTGTCAACATCCGGACCAACGCCCCTTCTTTGTCCCTCTCTGGATCCCCCGGGTGTCCAGTGGCAAGCTGGTGTCACTTTGAGACGACTAGAAATACTTTATTACTTACATATCACATTGTTTAAATTACGATATATATAGCCCCACATACCAGATCTAGAAACCAATTTGTATAAAATATCGATGGAATGGACCACAGACTGATTAAAGTTTAATTAACAATTATAAAACGGTAAGAATCTACCGAAGGGGTTGAATGACCCAATAAAAGAGGAGGGAAATAAAGAAGGAGAGGTGGATGTCCTCACATCACGGAAGTATTGGAGCTACTAATGAAGATACATTCTTATGTCGTGTGTGATTCATCGAGATTTCTCAACAAAATATTGGTTAACCCTGAATCTCTCACGATACCTCTGATAACAGATGTTTCGTGTCACAGAAGTAATATTTTGTTTTGATTTAAGCATATACCTTATTCACATATTACATGACAGTTTCAGTTAATATATATCCCAGGTCATCATATTTACAGCAATGGTATATTTAACCTGCATCCGTAAAATTTACATATATAGGGTTAACTAAAATGAATATGCAATTAGTGTGTCATATCTTTTTGTAAGTAAAGAAACCATTTTCTTTTCCAAATAATGAAAAAAAGACGTTGAAGTATATTGCAGAAGACGATAATGAATATTGCAGCAGACGATGTAGAATTTTGCAGCAGACGATAAAGTATACTGCACACCAGACGATTAGAAATATTTCAGCAGACGATGAAGAATATTTCAGCAGACGATAATGAATACTGCACACCAGACGATTAGGAATATTTCAGCAGACGATGTAGAATTTTTCAGCAGACGATAAAGTATACTGCACACCAGACGATTAGGAATATTTCAGCAGACGATGAAGAATATAGCAGCAGACGACTGGAGCCAGATAGACAGCCTGGTCCACTCACTCGCCAAACACAGATAGCGATTTCTCAACTCCCCCTTCCTTATCACACGATAGCTTCCACATTTCCATTGGAATCTGTGTTGTTTTCATGTTCTTCATGTAGATTGGTATACCTGCAAGTACAGTACATCCTCTTCTTTAACTCGCTTTGATATTCTGGCAGGTCCTCAATAGCAATTAAAAGAAACACTTTCATAAGTCTTGTTTTAATGAATTACTCAAAATTACTCAAGTTCTCTCTAACTTTAGGAAACATCAAAACTCTCTTGATTATTAAAGGGGACTTTTCATCGCTATGAGAACTTTCTAGAATATCTAAAAATATTCTATTTTATGTGTAATACAATTCATGGTTCGGGTTCTCGCTAAAAGGCCCTCTAACGATTTCGACCAAATTTTCTATATAGGGATTCTTTATGGTTGTAACCCTATCCAGGTAGTTGTCACTTCTGGCAAAATTTGTTTTCTCTGATGATTTCCTTGTACATCTTATACATGGCGTCTAGTTTTGACGTTTATTTTGATGAGGGAGGCGCCCTATGTTTCTATAGATCAATATCCTCCCTGCAAAATTTCCATCTATATTTTGGCCATAGATTTTGGTCTAGCCACTTTACCAGCTAAACACCTCTTTGGAAGATTGTGAAGATTCCATTAAATCCCTTGTGGATCTCATGGAATAAAGTCTGTCTTGTGCTGAGGAGGGTCATTAGCCCGAAATCATGGTCTCTAGGTGGACGCTTCTCAGTTTGCCAAAGCTGGTTTTGTGGCTTTGTCACCGACCCGAGGTCGCTAGTTTGAGGCGACGGTCAATAGATGACGTCTAGTTTTGACGTTTATTTTGACGGAAACACTATGCTTTTATAGATCAATTTCCTTCCGGCAAGATTTCCATCTACTTATATACTTGCCTTATTCTGTCTGTGTGAAGTTCACTGTGTGAAGTTCACGGATAGATTTTGGTCAGAATGGATAAAATAAAAAAAGTGTCAAGGGATGGGAATCGAACCCACGACCTTCCGCTTACCGGGCAGATGCCATGACCACTAGGCCACATGACCACAATTTATAATTGTAACAAATAGTATTTGAATCAAAACATACAATCGGGTAAAACACGGGCGTTGCCCGGGCCATTCGGCTAGTTTATATATAGGAATGATATGTAGAGGTGCTATAAAGAGAGCACCTTTTTTATTGGCAAGAAAAATGTAAGATAACCCTGTTTTCCTTTGACCGTCTCTCTGCACGCAGACCAAGATTAATCAATAACTATTGGAATTTTGCCGGGAGTAAATTGATCTATAGAAGCATAGGGCGTCTCTCCCATGAAAATAAACATCAAAACTAGACGCAATCTATTGACTGTCGACGAAAACTATCAGCCTCGGGTCGGTGACAAAGCCACAACACCAGCTTTGGCAAATTGAAAAGCGTCCACCTAGACACCATTGTTTCGGGCTAATGGCCCTCGTCAGTCTAGGGCGGACTTTATTCCATGAGATCTCCACACGGGATCTAATATTCTAAAGAGGTGTTTAGCTGACAAAGTGGCTGAGTCAATTCTATGGGCCAAAACATAGACAGAAATTTTACCGGGAGAATATTGGTCTATAAAAAATAATGACTGGAGAGGCGCCCTTCTTTTTCCTAGATCAATATCCTCCCAGTAAAATTGTGTATATGTAAAAATGTATTGTATAGTGTTGCATCATGATTAATGCGCGTATTTTTGAAATTATTTTTAATATTTATATATTTAAAATTTAAATTATACATTTATTTATTTTTATAAAACAGATTATTACTATAAAATATTATGTACTATAAAACATTTGTATTTTGATACACTAAATACCCAACCTGCTTTAAACTTTGATGTGATAAATAAAGAGACATTCTAGGTGCTACCTAAATATATAGTTGTCTTATTATTGACTGGTTTAACCTTGTAGGATGGTTGAGACACGTTCTGGAAAGATGCAAGACACGTCTGAGGAGAGAAACAAGACTGAAGAATCTGCCAAACCGCAGCCCAGTGCAACAATATATAATTTGTTTATGTGTGATGAAGAATTTTGATTTTTTTAAATAAATGCCATGTTTATGAGTTAGGGTTTATAATCGTGTTAAGTTTGTTGATAATAATATTCAGAACTGTATTTTTTTTTAAATACGCGATATAGAGCGAATTTATGGAATTAGTTAACTGAAGGTTAAAAAGAGAATTGGGAAGGCTTGGCTCATCAGTGGTGAACCCTCACGGCTATTTCACCAATTTAATCCACCAGATCTAAGCTACACCTATTGTATAGATCACTCTAATCCCTGCTGTGATATATACACTCTCGTGGACAAAACTTAAGGAAGTTATACCTTTTAGCATGTATATCGGAATTCAGACAATAACTCTGAAAGATATTACAGTGACCTTTATTGAAGACACACGAGATAACCAATATACACTCTCGTGGACAAAACTTAAGGAAGTTATACCTTTTAGCATGTATATCGGAATTCAGACAATAACTCTGAAAGATATTACAGTGACCTTTATTGAAGACACACGAGATAACCAAGTGTGTATACACTCATGGACAAAACTTAAGGAAGTTGTACCTTTTAGCATGTATATCAGAATTCAGACAATAACTCTGAAAGATATTACAGTGACCTTTATTGAAGACACACGAGATAACCAATATACACTCATGGACAAAACTTAAGGAAGTTGTACCTTTCAGCATGTATATTAGGATTCATACAATAACTCTGAAAGATATTACAGTGACCTTTATTGAAGACACACGAGATAACCAATATACACTCATGGACAAAACATAAGGAAGTTGTACCTTTTACCATGTATATCGGGATTCAGACAATAACTCTGAAAGATATTACAGTGACCTTTATTGAAGACACACGAGATAACCAATATACACTCATGGACAAAACATAAGGAAGTTGTACCTTTTATCATGTATATCGGGATTCAGACAATAACTCTGAAAGATATTACAGTGACCTTTATTGAAGACACATGAGATAACCAAGTGTGTATACACTCATGGATAAAACTAAAGGAAGTTGTACCTTTCAGCATGTATATCAGTACAATAACTCTGAAAGATATTACAGTGACCTTTATTGAAGACACACGAGATAACCAATATACACTCATGGACAAAACTTAAGGAAGTTGTACCTTTCAGCATGTATATCGGTACAATAACTCTGAAAGATATTACAGTGACCTTTATTGAAGACACACGAGATAACCAATATACACTCATGGACAAAACTTAAGGAAGTTGTACCTTTCAGCATGTATATCGGTACAATAACTCTGAAAGATATTACAGTGACCTTTATTGAAGCCATACGAGATAACCAAGTGTGAACAAAATTGCCTCTGTCTCTCTAAAAAAAAAAAAATAGACGACAGGCGATATCAAAGACTTTCCACTTCGTTAATTTTTGTTCATGAGTATAAAAAATGTAAGAAATTTTTAATCAACACTAATTTAACATATATTTAATTTAACACCTACAGTAGAACCGCTCTCTATAAAGAACAATTGTTATGGGCCCAATATCAGCTCGACGGTGGCGCTCGAGTGGCAAAAGTGGGAACTAAAATTTTCTTATGTTTTAATTCCGTTTAAAGGTAAATTTAAGTATGTGTGGTTAGGTGTATGTATTTAAAGTGTAAATATACAATATAATATACATATATTACACGTCTATATATGTGTAATTCTGATTATAAACACGTGACCTTACTTCAAACAGGATTCAATTATACAAAGTCAATTTTAGTTCTCATTTCTACCACTCGAGCGCCACCGTCGAGCTGATATCTGGTCCATAAATTTAACCAACTACTAATTTGTGTGTTTTAATGAAATAAAATTATATTTATGTTTTAAATATAACCTACTTCTCCCATTTAAATAATTATAGTATTGTAATGATTAGCTATTATAAAATTTACATAATCTATAAATATAGAGGTTTCGTTTTTTTTATATCACTATGAAAAAGGGGAGGGGGAGCAGTAACAAGCTCACTAAAAAACCTGGGCTCTGCTGGCCCGGCTGATAGTACCCTGTAAGGGCTCCTAATCCAGGGATACAGTATGAGCAGCGTTTGTACTTCATGTTAGGAGCGGCTGCACAATGGCGTCTGTTCCTCATGTCAGAGGCGGCCATTTCTTTTGGAGCTAAGTCGGCCTGCCACTGAGTAGTGCTCCCAGTCTTAATGACAAAGACAGACGCATTCTACTTTCACCCAATCATGATGATTGTCCCCGGCAGACACATTAAAAAGGCTCAAGCTTTACAAGCTGATTGAGTGGAGATAAGAAAGAAGAATATATCACTATGTGTATTCTGCACAGTGTGAATTGTGAAGACTGGGTATGTAAATAAACCAATATCTCTTTGTATTTATAAATAAAATATAATCGAATTTAGCGTCAATACATAACACACGCCAAACATTTTTTAAGACTGTCTTATACATTAGATTTACATCAAAGTCTAAAAAATTAAGGAAAAAAGATGTGTGTGTTGACTTAACTACACTTACTATAGAGACTTGATGCAGAAACTTGGATTCAGCAAATGGATGTCTTGATTTGCATATCTGCTTTGTACATACTGTATATATTTACATATTATTCAATTTACATAATAGCTTTTTATATACTAAATGTATACGTGAAATAATTACCATTGTTAGCGTCGATTTTTTTTTTTTTTGATAGAGAGAAAAAAAAAAGACATTTATTTTTACAAACAGTAAACATAAAAGGAAGAAAATACGAATTATTTACAGTCATTGTTAAAATGATAAGATAATGTTAATAAATATGTAAAAAAAAAAAAAAAAGAAAGTCTACAGCACCCGGTGTTCCCAGGTGGTCACCCTCCCAAGTACTGACCGGGCCCGACGTTGCTTAACTTCGGTGATCGGACGAGAACCGGTGTTTTCAACGTGGTATGGCCGTAGACATTTGGATTGTTCCATAAGGTCTTAATAAATTCTACCGAATTATAATTGTTGGCTGTAAGGTATATAATTTCGCTTTTAATATTTTCAAAAGTTTAACAGAATAAAATATATTAATAAGTTATTTTAGCAATTGTCAATTCAGTTAAATCGGTAAATATAATTATTTTAATATATACAACTATAAAGTTCTCGATTTTAATTATTTTCTAATAGTTTAAAAAGAGCGAGTTCACAACGTATATAATTTAACTCTTTTAATATATCACTTCACAAATGCTGGAGGGAAGAAAACTTCCGCATTAGCCAGGAAGTGGTGCCATCTATCCTTACAAAGTAAAACTATTCTCAAATAAAGACATGTGGGGTTTAGAAAAAAATATATGAGTGCCAATCGTCATGCACAGAGTGAATTTTTATTTAATTAAATATAATTAAATTAAAATGGATTAAACGTGAAAAAAAGTATCGTAAATTAATTAAATTTTAAATGCTTCATCTTTTTCTAAACCGTTTGTAATCAATACCACATTATGTTATTATAATGTAGTGATAGCTTTCTATAAAATAATAAATATTAAATGACAAGAAAACTGTAGTGAATACGCCTTGTGCTAACACATGATAACCTAGTTTTATAACTGAAGGATGTATTGAAGGCAGCAGATCAAGAGGATACCCGGACCAAGTGAAGAAATAAACCAAGACAACCAAGTCTATTGTCAGACTATGGCTGTGGATTAGTCATCTTGGCATAGCTTGATTAAGGCGTCATCGATTATTACTGATTAACATGAATGAAATCATTAGGCAAGTATAGTGAAACTTTGTTTCAGATGTTTGGGGACACACATTCCGTAGTTTGAAGTGAAGGAAGAGATAAATGTGGGGAAAAATCCATTTTTTTTATACAATAAAATGAATATAATTATTAAAATACTAGCGGATGTGTACCCGGCTTCGCCCGGGTTTTATCCGAGTGAAAGTTTGCCTAACGAATATTATATATTATGAAGTATAATAAACAATGTTAAAGATTAGTTTTAATTATTAATCAAGATTGTGTGTGAATATGTGAGAAAGATGTAATATCGTTGTTGTTTTCTTGGCCGACTGTTTTACATATGGTGTTATCTTAAAATTGCTTGTTTTGAATATTTTTTTAGATTGAGTTGAATGAATTGCTGAATTTTTTTTTGTATTTATATATAAATAAAATTAACTCTGTTGATTTTTTTTTGTATTTAATCGATAACAGCGAAGTTACGCATGTTAAAGTTAGGAAAAATATTTTGATGTTAAGCAAAACCTGCTCCATCTCGTTTTACATAAATGTTGAAAAATTGGTCGAAATTGATGCATTGTAACGAAAGTTTTTAGCGAACAACACTTATGAAATTTGCATTTTATTAATATAGATATTGGGAGAGATGAAATTTTGAATGAAAACAATGTTTTTTTATTCATACAGAAAAAGGTTCATTAAGGTCAGTTTCATGGGCCCAATATCAGCTCGACGGTGGCGCTCGAGTGGTAAAAGTCGGAACTAAAATTGTCTTTTGTATTAACACCGTTTAAAGGTAAATTTAAGCATGCGGGATCAGGTGTATTTATAAAGTGTAAATATACAATATAATATACATACATCACACGTCTATATATGTAATTCTGATTATAAACACGTGATCTCACTTCAAACAGGCTTCAATTATACAAAGCCAATTTTAGTTCCCATTTCTACCACTCGAGCGCCACCGTCGAGCTGATGTCTGGTCCATAAATTTAACCAACTACTAATTTGTGTTTTTTAATGAAATAAAAATTATATTTACGTTTTAAATATAACCTACTTTTCTCATTAATATAATTATATTATTATAATTATTAGTGATCATAAAATATTATGTAAATAGAGTGGTTTGGTGTTGTTTTAAGGTCATTATATTCAATAAATTTAAGTGTCCAATAAATTTAAAGACTGGGTATATAAATGAAAAAACAATAAGAAACCAACATTTCCTTGTACTTATAAATTTTAAATAAAAAATACACAACTTTAACATCAATACATAACACCCACCAAACATTTATTAAAACATTGTAGTCTTGTAAGCATTGGATTTACATCAAAGTCTAAAAAGTGATGGAAACTAAGAAAAATTAATAATGGCTTAATTACACTTGTTATAGGAACTTAACAATGCAGAAAACCTGGGTCAGTCACATGAAGGTCTTGATTTGCATATCTGCTCTGTCCATACTGTATATATGTAAATTTTACTCCATTTACATATAGCCTTTTACACTATCTATTTGTGAAAATATCTCTATTATTAGAGATTGAAACTGATTTATTACAATGTCCATATAAGATTATATAAGGTTAAATACAGAATAAATATAAATATGAATAAATAAGATTATATAATGATAAATATATGAATAAATATATATAAATAGATAAAATAATTGATTGAGAGAGTGTGTGTGTATGGTGGGGCTCTCATTATGTTCTATTAAAAAAAGTTTTTTCTACAATCACTAGACCAAAAAGGATGAAGATACGAATTATTTTCTGTGAAATGTCAAAATTATAAGAATGTCTTTCTATACTTTATAAGGTATATTAGAATTTGTATAGAGGAGTATTCTATTGTGATGTAGAAATTAGGAAAGAAAATTATTTTATGTATTCTTGTTTTATGTAAATTTATAAAAAAATACCAGAGAAATAAAGAAGGAAGTTTATCGAGTTTCAAAATATATAATGATTAAAATCGTAAATATTTTCCTATCATTTATAAAATAATACAGATATTAATTAAAATAAAAAATGATATATATATATAAAAAAAAAGGAAGCCTACAGCACCCGGTGTTCCCAGGTGGTCACCCTCCCAAGTACTGACCGGGCCCGACGTTGCTTAACTTCGGTGATCGGACGAGAACCGGTGTTTTCAACGTGGTATGGCCGTAGACATTTGTTTTAGTCTAAAAAGTCTAGATAAATTATAAAATAACTCAAATATAATTTTATGTGTGTTTAATATATATTTTTCACTGTTTTAATATTTTCAAATGTTTAATAAAATAAAATATAAATCTTAAAAATTGTCTCGACCATTTATAATGCAATTTCGGGCCATATATTATTTTTATTTTCTCTTAAGTATCTAAAAATAATATAAGATCTCCATTTTAATTATTTCCTCATAGTTTATAAAGCGAGTTAAACGTTTATAAACTTACTTTTATTATATTAATTTCCAAATTCCAGAGAAGAAACCTTTTAATGAGCCAGGAGGTGGTGCCATCTATCCTTATAAGTTAAAACTATTATAAAATAAAGCCAAGTGGGGTTGCGCCATCTATAGGAATAAATATCAACTATTCTCGTTGATTTTTAATTATTCCAGAATTGGCCGAATACCCATTCTTGATTAATCAAGAAAATCTAACCACGGACGCGTTTCGAAACGCGAATAGTTGATATTTATTCCGAATGACGCAAGCCATCAGCAACTTTCAGTTGCACGATAAGGAGATGCCTTTTTCTTAATTTGTTTCATATGTATGTACCGTAGTTTAAAGTGAGAGAAGATGTATTTGTGAAAAATATATGTTTTTGGTCAATTTATTAATGATTGAACAAGTTGAGGAACAAAAAAAAATTCGAATAAAAATAATTTTTATATAAATTTATATAGAATAAAAAAATGGTTAATGTAAATCAGTTATATGGGCCCAATATCAGCTCGACGGTGACGCTCGAGTGGCAAAAGTGGGAACTTAAAGTATCTTTTGTATAAATACAATTATTAAAGGTAAATATGAAAGGAAAATACGATATTAAAAAAAACCATTTAAATTTATTAACAAGCGATTAACAAGTGATTTTGAATCTATATTTCTTCAAGTTCCATACACACTCTATATAGCCCCAAATAACTTATCTATACAGTAAAATGTCTCTTAAAGGACAGAGATTCGAGTCATCATAAGAAGACATAACAGAAATTTCGCCGAAGTTCCTCAGAAAATTGAAAGAAAACGACTATATAAAATTCTACGAAAATTAAGAAACGAGATGACATAGGTAGAGAATGCGGAAGAGAATTATTTCGAAGATTATTTTGAACTTGTATTTTTTATTTTTCGAAAATTCTGGAAATTTAATGGAAAAAAAACTTGTACATTGAATTTGCTTTGAAGTCTAATGAGCAAAGGTAAAAAGAAAAGTGAAATATATTTTGGCTTCAATTATTATAGGGATATGTAACAATTCAGGAACACACTGAGAGAGAGAGGACAGATGTCACATTAATACCTTGATTTGCATATCTCTCCTTTGTGCATACTGTCTATGTACTTTATATTTAGTGTTCCTCTATGTACTTTTTACTCAATCTACACGAAGCCGTTACCCAATGTTTATGTATTTAATACTTACAGTTAGGGTGTGTGCCTTATACTAAAAATAGAAACCGATATTTATATAGGACTAGCCAAATACCCCGGTAACGCCTGGTTAAAGGTGCAGCAGACTTCCTGCCAAAACCGAAACCTATCTCTGACTTCGGTCACTGCACACGTCCTAGACGTAATTCTCTCAGTTACCGTAGTGGGGCGCTGGTTGCGAGTGAAATTGGCAAATTTGTAAATAACTCCAAGGATATTCGAAATAGAGACCTGAAAATTGACTACTTACTCTATATATTGTTAAAATTTCAGACAGATTAGTTACGAATTGAGGGCGTTCATAGCCCCGATAAACATATATATACATGCCTATGTTGAATTTTATATATACAGAGCTGATAATTGTAACATGATTGTTTTTACTTTAAAGCATTCGGTATATAATTTAAAAAAAAAAATAATTTAAAAGATATAAATCAAAATGCATTTTTAAAAATGACAATATTAAAAAAAAAAAGGAAGCCTACAGCACCCGGTGTTCCCAGGTGGTCACCCTCCCAAGTACTGACCGGGCCCGACGTTGCTTAACTTCGGTGATCGGACGAGAACCGGTGTTTTCAACGTGGTATGGCCGTAGACATTAAAGATGATCCATAAGGTCTTAATAAATTGTACTATTTTGAAATTGTATAGTTTTACTTTTAAATAATATATGTATATTTTTTCATTAAATAAATGTATATATATATTTTAAAATTACCGTAAGCCCATACACGATGCCATTTCAGTTCAAATCAGTAGTAAAATTTATTTTAATTAATATATCTACTAAACAATCGATTTAAATTATTATCTCATAGTTTAAAAAGCGAGTTAACAAAATATATTTTTCACTTTTAATATTTCTTTAGAGGAAATATAGAGGAGAATAATCTGGGAGTAAAAATTCTAAATAACCGAGGAAGTGGCGCCATCTATCCTTACAAGTTATAACTATTCTCAAATAACGACAAATGGAGTTTAGCCAAATATATATCTGCTTCACTCTACATGCTCAGAATCTGTTTTATATTTAATTAAATATCATCAAATAAATATGAATTTTTAAAAAATATGCATAAAATATTATTCTGAAAATAGAGCAATCCATATTTAAATCGTTAGATAATAAAAAGGCATATATTGGGGATTGAATAAAATATATTTAACTTATTCTAATTGTAACTTTTATATAATTTTTGCATACACAAATTTCCCCCACCTACTTTGTATTTTTAAAATTATTTCAAATGAGATATTATAACACTATACGGTTCTGAGTTTGTTTATACAAAATGTAATGCTTTGATGGCGTTCAGCCAACCGAAATATTTGCAAATAAATCTTTTATTCAATCCAATATATAACTTTTTATTATCTAATAAAATATTATATAAATAGGTTAGGATTGCCTGTTATTAAGGATCCGTTCGTAGAATGAGAGGGAAAATAGACATAGGCGGGGTCCTGGAGTATCAAACATCAACTATCCGGGCTGTCCCTCATTCTTGTATAAAGTTCTGGTCACGACGGGTTACATAGATGAACAAGATGACCAGGAATTCCCAGGATGACAGAGAGTCTCAGGTCAACGATGCAGGACCAAGATAAGACAATCAAAGCAGTAATTACGTTTACATCCTGAATCTCAAATTATTGAACAGTTATAAATAAACAAATAAGCATAAAAAAGATAAGAGGAGCTTCTTTTATAAATTTATTGTGCAAGCTTTCGGACTATACGTCCTTCTACAGGCATGGATAGTGGTAAAACTAACCTTTTTTTATTTATTTTTTAATACGGTATAATCTAAAATTAAACATTAAATACGGAGATTAAAATATATAGAAGTTAGCGATCAATAAAAATTGGGCTAAACACCAAGATACACAAGACAGGAGGTCCCACCTTCTTGTGTTTAAATTGAACCAGAATATTATATGATTATTTGTACAGAACCTGGTATATGTCTGGGATATCTATTTTTAGATTAATGCTGTTGATTTGGTTGGATATGACTGATTCTAAATAAAGTCTATTGTACTTATTGTGTATATGCAAAGGTTAGTTTTACAACTATCCATGCCTGTAGAAGGACGTATAGTCCGAAAGCTTGCACAATAAATTTAGAAAAGAAGCTTTTTTATCTATCTTTTTTTATGATTATTCATTTAACCAATTTTTTAAGAGTTCCTTATCGTTTAAACAGTTATAAATAGAAAATAATCCACTGTCTGTGGTTATTACAGACAGTGAGGCCTGCCACTGAGTAGTACTCCCAGTCTTAATGACAAAGGCAGACGCATTCTACTTCACCCAGTCATGATGGAACACATTATTGACTGTATTGACTCATTCATTGATGAGCTCTACTCATCCCCGGCAGACACCATCAAAAGTCTCAAGCTTTACACCCTAATATGATTGAGTGGAGATAAGAAAGAAGAAGAAGACAGACAGTGAGGGTAGTTAGGATCCACATCAGGATGCCTGAGGTATACTAGGGACATGGCCATGTCCCACGAAGATGTTCTTAGAGTCCTCTTCGTGAAGGATCTAGTAAAGAAAAAGTTTAGAAGATGACTTGGAGTAGATACAAATATATTACGATGCACTAGCGCGCCATCTGTTATCAAATTACAAAACTATTTTAGAGGCGTAATATTCTTTTTAAAATAAAACAATTTCTACTTTCCTTACTGCAATGGAAAAATTAAAGGGAGGGCCTGGCTCATCAGTGGTGAACCCTCCCAGCGGTTTCGCCAGTTTAATCTACCATACCGCTGTTATATTGCATTTTTGGAACTTCCTTTTATAGTTTTGTAATTAGATACAAATATACTTAGAACAATCTGGTCGAGTAATACAGAGTAGACACTTCCATCCAAGAAGATGGAGCATCAGAGGTTCCAAATGGACTACGAGTTATTGAGCAGAAGATTTATATGACGCGCTCATTAATAGAATAAAGGACATCACTAAACATTTTCGTGTGTGCCAATTCTTTTCTTTTAAACGAACGCAAAACATTTGCTGAATTTTTGGAAGAGTCTCTTTAATCTGAAGCTAAGAAAGATGTCACTGGTAGATATTAGGTTGTGAGAATATATGCAACTTACAGGACATGCAACAACTGTCCTGGTGTGGAACTAACACCTACCCACATATTTTCATGCCCAGCAATGGCCACAGCCTTGCAGAAAATTGACCCAGAGCAGCAGCTTTACATACCCAAGATAGTGGATATTGCTGCTGCTGTGATAGAGATGTATGGAAACATCTGAGGCTCTTCATTGGACACGACAACAACAATATATGCAACTAGGTACCATATATAAGAAATATGTAAATATGTGATAAAATGTGTATAATTATTGATTACCTTATACAGTACCTAGTTGCATATATCCTCGCAATCTATTAGCTACCCAGTATCATGATATCATTATTAGCTTCTGAATAAGTGATCCCGTGATAATTAGATCCCGTGTGGATCTCATGAAATAAAGTTCTCCCTAGACTGACGAGGACCATTAGCCCGAAACCATGGTCTCTACGTGGACGATTCTCAGTTTGCCAAAGTTGGTGTTGTGGCTTTGTTACCGACCCCAACCCGCTAGTTTGCGTCGACGGTCAATAGATGGCGTCTAGTTTTGATGTTTATTTTCATGGGAGAGACGCCCTATGCTTCTATAGATCAATTTACTCCCGGCAAAATTTCAATAGTTATTGATTAATCTTGGTGGTCTGCGTGCAGAGAAACGGTCAAAGGAAAACAGTGTTATCTTACATTTTTATTGTCAATAGAAAAAGGTGCTCTCTTTATAGCACCTCTACATATCATTCTCCTGAAAACTTACAATGTATACTGTGTGTGTGGGTATCACATTCATTTCTTAAATTTATTATACAGATATATGCAAATTTAAACATATTTGCATATCATTTATTTTCCAGTTCCCCTGACACTATGTATATAGGGGGGAGTAAATCCTCATTTAACCCTTGTCTAAACCGGATTACTATATACCCACATCCTCTTGTTTCTTTTTTAAAGAAAGGCTCCTGGGGTAAAAAACGGGTAATTGACCCATAAGATAAATTATAGATCAAATCACAATCTATGCATGAGTTAGTTCTTTGCGTTCTGTGATAATTCTATAAAGTATTTTGACTAATTGACCCATAAGAACAATTATAGATAAAATCACAATCTATGCATGTGTTAGTTCTTTGTTCTGTGATAATTCTATAAAGTATTTTGACCAGTTGATTTATAAACGAAATTATAATTTATACATATGTAAGTTATTTGTTCTGTGACAATTCTGTAATATATTTTGACTAGTTGACCCATATATGTATAAACAATTATAGATAAAATCACAATCTATGCATGTGTTAGTTCTTTGTGTGCTTTTTAGATGACAGAGCGCCATCTAGTGGAGTAAAAATAAACTAAACGTTTATTTAACTTGCTCCGTGATATTTGGCCAACCCAATATCTTGATAAATCAAGAAAAGCCATCCACGAACGCGTTTCGCGCTGTTGGCGCTCGTCAGCGTGGAGGAGGCTGTACCACTGCGAACAAAAAGATTTTTGGTCCCAGAGGTTTCTTGAGAAACAAAGAAATGGGTATTTAAGGTCATATTTGCGTATATACGCTTAACACATGAAAAAGCAATAGAAAAAAAATAAAAGCTAAGTGGGTCAGGTGTTGATATTAAAAATAAAGAAGGCATATCCTGACCAGGAGCACATGTGCTTTTTAGAAGGCATCCAGTGGATCTTTATAACAGAATTCTTTAAAATGAATAAAGTCTTTAAATATACGTTACGATCATTTATAAAAACTAAATGAATTTTCGGGAATATTTATAACTAAGTGCAGTCGTTTGGTAAAATATTGAAAATATGTATTAGTAATTAGTTTATTTTTAACTCTTGTGAGTAAAATACACAATAAAATATTACAGTTAATATAGAATTTGTTACAGAATTACCACAAAATAAAAACAACTAAAACATACAATGGATTATCATTTCATCTATAATTGATCTTCCCCCCTTGGTTAACTGGTCAAAATACTTTATAGAATTATCACAGAACAAAGAACTAACACATGCATAGATTGTGATTTTATCTATATATTACATAATTGTTACGGAACAAATAACTTACATATGCATAAATTATAATTTCATTTATAAATAAACTGGTCGAAATACTTTATAGAATTATCACAGAACAAAGAACTAACACATGCATAGATTGTGATTTTATCTATAATTGATCTTATGAGTCAATTAGTCAAAATACTTTATAGAATTATCACAGAACAAAGAATTAACACATGCATAGATTGTGATTTTATCTATAATTGATCTTATGAGTCAATAAGTCAAAATTATTTACAGAATTATCACAGAACAAAGAACTAACACATGCATAGATTGTGATTTTATCTATAATTGATCTTATGAGTCAATTAGTCAAAATTATTTACAGAATTGTCACAGAACAAATAACTTACATATGCATAAATTATAATTTCATTTATAAATCAGCTGGTCTAGGTACTTTATAGAATTATTACAGAACACAAAGAACTAATACATGCATAGATTGTAATTTTATCTATAATTTATCTTATGGGTCAATTAGTCAAAATACTTTATAGAATTATCACAGAACACAAAGAACTAACTCATGCATAGATTGTGATTTGATCTATAATTTATCTTATGGGTCAATTAGTCAAAATACTTTATAGAATTATCACAGAACACAAAGAACTAACACATGCATAGATTGTGATTTTATCTATAATTGATCTTCCCCCTTGGTCAACTGGTCAAAATTATTTACAGAATTGTCATAGATTAAACAATTTACATATTGTTGCACCAAGTTGCAGCTTTGCAGGGTCATCGACCTTGGTTTCCTCCTTCTTGGTGTTATACACTGAGCGGGTTTCCATATTCAAAGCAAATAAAGAAAAGTAAATGAAGTAAATTACCTTTTAAAGTTATTGTGTCTATTTCATAGGTCGTGATCCGCAGTCTTGGTCTAGGTCCTCTCTCGCTCCAATAACCAATCAAAATATATGTACAATAACAATATTACAAAAGGAATGAAACTATAAAAAGGAATGATGATAATCTAAATAATCTGTTTTAAATAAATATTGAATATCATAGAATATTTTGAATAAATGTAGGGCGCATTAAAATTGATGCAACAGTATACATAGATTATTCGGAAAAGTAAAATTATATGCAATACAAATAAAATGATAAACAAAATGGCTTCCGTTTCTTACTTTCTTTTATATTCTTTTCAAGCGCTTTCGGGTTTCAAAAATCCTTCTACAGCAGTATATAATAAATCTAAAATATTTAACTAATATTTGTACCTTGTATATTTCGGATCGGTTCAAAATCACATTAATAGGTACCGCTCAGCAAGAGCAACCTAGTTCATGATAATTGAAACAGTGAATAATATGTGAAGGTTAAACAAAATTTTAACGCGGGATTCAATCCCGGTTCATAACTGTCGGGAATCGAGGGTGTTGCCCACTCGTCCACTGTTTTTCCTTGTATATTTGCATGTTTTTGAAATGTATCAATTGAAATCAAATACTCCGGTAGAAGGATTTGTGAAAAACCCCAAAGCTTGAGATGAATATAAAATAAATAAAAAAAAGCTCACTCTCATAATCTGTTTTGCTTATTATTATTTTTTATATAAATGTGTGTAATATATCTTCTTCTTTCTTATCTCCACTCAATCATATTAGGGTATCAAGTTGTGACCCTTGATGGTGTTTGTTTGACAACCATCATGACTGGGTGAAGTATAATGCGTCTGTCTTTGTCATTAAGACTGGGAGCACTACTCAATGGCAGGCCGACTTAGCTCCAAAAGAAATGGCCGTCTCTGACATGAGAAACAGATGCCATGTGCAGCTGCTCCTAACATGGAGTACAAACGCTGCTCATCCTGTATCCCTGGATTAGGAGCCCTTACAGGGTACTATCAGCCGGGCCAAGCTGAGCCCAGGTTTTTTAGTGAGCTTGTTACTGCTCCCCCTCCTCCTTTTTCATCCGGGCTTGGGACCGACAAAGACGGAGTTTGTGTAATATATAATATGTATATATGGTTTTGACTAAGGACTTTGTTGTTGTTGTGTGATGTAATCAATATATAGCGTGAGATGTTTTTAGTTCTTATGATAATTCTGTAATAATAAATTATTATACAAATATATAACATACAATTTCTTTTAATAGAAACTACACTACCTATTGAATATAAGGTAGAAGATTACATAGCATTGTGTATTTAGGGTTACCACGTAGTTGTAAACAATAATTTTAACTCTTACTAATCAGTTTTCATGGGGGGGTCGGTGGAAGGCTGGTTAAACCGTTTGGTTTTCGACCACTACGACCCGGGTTCGATCCCCGCATTGGACACTTTTTTCTGTTCAAAAAAAAAAAAAAAAAAAAAAAGCTCCAATGGCCCCCGATTCTTGTAAAAGTCCAACCCCACCAGCGAGTGCAAGTAACCAAACGGGGCTCTGGCACATTTGTAAGTGCAAAGTCGAACTGCTTTCACATGTGTAGACATGTGGTGGGCTTACAGTAAAAAGCAGTCGCTAACTACCCACCATGATTATCATGGCCTGTACCACGTGTACTAGGGATAAAAAAAAAAAATTCATATGTATTTATTTAGAAAGATCTTAATGGATTATACATTATATTTATAAGAGAAAAAGAGAGTAATTTAGATATGAGGTATAACTAACAACGTAAAATGTCGTTGCCGGTCCCAAGCCCGGTTGAAAAAGGAGGAGGGGGAGCAGTAACAAGCTCAGTTAAAAACCTGGGCTCAGCTAGCCCGGCTGATAGTACCCTGTAAGGACTCCAGGGATACAGGATGAGCAGCGTTTGTACTCCATATTAGGAGCGGTTGCACATGGCGTCTGTTCCTCATGTCAGAGGCCGCCATTTCTTCTGGCGCTAAGTCGGCCTGCTACTGAGTAGTGCTCCCAGTCTTAATGACAAAGGCAGACACATTCTACTTCACTCAGACATGATCTCAAACTTTACAAGCTTGATACCCTAATATGATTGAGTGGAGATAAGAAAGAAGAAGAAGAAGACAGAAGCCAGAAAACGTAGAATAATGCTGATAAAAAAAGAATAATTATATTCACCGATCATTATTTACATTATAGAAAATTGACCATGCAATATGAAATATCTATCAATAAAGAATGTGATTTTATTTATAATTAATGATTTTCATGGCCAATTGGTCAAAAGTCTGGACAGAATATCACAGAACGACGCCGAGATTCCATAAATTGTAGCTAGGGTGGAGAGAGAACCTAATTTAAGCGACTTAACAAAAAAAGGAGGAGGAGATGTAAAGATAGAATCCAGTGTCACATACATTGGACCGGCTTGTCACATTAGGAGAAATGTTAAATGAAAAACTTCCATTGTCATTTATAACAACTCCATCTTACCTGGCAAAATTCACATTGTTAGAAAAAAACTCTCTAGTTTATTATCAGTGAATATAATTAATCAAAATATTCAGTGAGAATAATGATTAAATTAATTTGACCTTTTTACATATTGTCCTCACTGATTCGTGCTATATTTTATATAGATCGTAATTATATATAAGTAAATATAATGTGTTAATTAGAGGTATCATTGTTGGAACAAAGGGTTATCTTTGTTGGAACAAAGTCTTCCACTTGTTAGAAAAGAGGGTTCTCATTGTTAGAACAAAGAGTTAATCCTTGTTGGAACAAAGAGTTAATCATTGTTGGAATAAATACTTATCATTGTTGGAATAAAGGGTTCTCAATATATTTTCCACCGCAATAAGAACAGTAGGAAGTTGTTTCGTTTGTAAAAAGAAGGAAAAAATAAGCGTTACAATCGCATCATTTTTATCCCGTGTGGATCTCATGGAATAAAGTCCGCCCTAGACTGACGAGGGCCATTAGCCAGAAACCATGGTCTCTAGGTGGACGCTTCTCAGTTTTCCAAAGCTGGTGTTGTGGATTTGTCAACGACCCGAGGCCGCTAGTTTGCTGAGACGGTCAATAGAAGGCGCTTAGTTCTAGCGTCTATTTTGACGGAAAAGGTGTTTCTTGCTTGAATTTTGGGACACAAAACATCTATTTATCTCTATCGAAATTAGGGGGAGGTAGAGAAGTCTGACCACACCAGTCTCTCCTGGACCCTTGGAATATTTGACCAAATTCTGGTCCAAGGTGACTAACGTGGAAACGGCACCCATTTTCCAATGAAGAGCAAAGAGAACATTGTGACTGCTGTGATAGAGATGTATGGGGACATCTGAGACTCTTCATTGGACACGTCTGGAGGAGAACTCTCTCAAGGTGGGGAAACCTTCCTTGCTGAAGACATTTGTACACAACTATATATATATATATTCCCCTACACTTTATATGCCTTTTTACTCTTTTATTTTTCCACCTTTGTAAAATTTGAATAAAAGAATCAATAAAATTGTTTAAATTGTCAAATTGTCTTCATTGGACACGACAACAACATATAAGCGAAATAAAAAATATGGGTTTGTTTGTTTGATTCATTGATAAGATTCATAATTTGGTTTATATAGATTAGATACACAAGGTAATAGGAACAAATAAATAAATAGTGTATGACGTTTCTGCGTCTTTCAGTACTTTTGTATGATGATGGTAACAACGTTGTAAGCGAAACGTCACATACTATTTATTTATTTTTGATTTTGTATTTTTACCTTGTGTTTGAAAGATTCCTTTATAAATTCCCAATATTTAACCAGTTTGGATATATTTTACCAGGCTTTATTGTTGGATCCGAAAGGAATCAATTACAACTTTATAATAATAAAATTTGAAAAATGAATTTTAAATTCCATTAATTTATTTTGTATATCAAATAATGATAGAATATTATATTTTAAAATTAATCCTATATACAGTAGAACCTCCCTTTAACGGACACCCAGATAGCAGACACCTCTTCACAAAGGACAGTTTTCATTGTCAAAATTACCATTTTTACTATTTAGCAACTCTCCGGTAAGAGGACACTTCTCTCCCTAAAAGACACTTTGGCTCTGCAATTAGGTGTTGTCCTTTACAGGGAGAGGTAGTTCTACTGTATATCTAAAACTCTTAATCCCTCTCTCTTTTAATTTAATTATTTTTTAGCCTTGATATGGTTTCTGAAGTATTTTCGAAATCCTTTTTTTTTTCTTTTAAATTATATATACTTATGAAAACAAAACTTAAGGAAATGGCAATTATTTAATGTCGCCGGTCGTCTTTTTTTGAAGGAGACAGATGTATTTTTGTTCACACTTGGTTATCTCGTGTATCTACAATAAAGGTTACTATGGGTTAAGTTTTGTCTATGAGTGTAGAGTATGTTTATAATATATATTAAGTTGCATATATGCAGGAATAAATATCAACTAAATATATAATAGACAAGACACCACCATATATTTAATTGATATTTATTCCTGCAGATGGCGCTGTCTATAATTGCCTTTATATTATGTATTTAGGCAAACATTGTTTCTCCTTGTTTTTCCCACCAGAATCCTCAATGAATGAACTAACTGGACCAAGACAACCAAGTCTTGGACCATGGACCAATCATCTTAAAGAATCTTGAATGAGGCGGCTGTACACCAATCATAGGTCTGTTTCCCCTATGTGTGTGATTTAATATATAAAATATAATTTTAAAATAATAATTTTATTTGTTTTTCTTATTTGTTACTTTTATAAATGTAGAACGAAAATTGTGCAATTATACCCCGAATGTTTTCTTTTGAACGAAAAATCGAAATTTATTTTAAGGAGAAATAACGATTATTTCTAACCTTAGGGATGAAGTATGATAGAATGAATTGTGAAGAGTAATGATAAGCGATGGGAACACTTTTATAAGTGTTAATATTAAAATAGTTTACATTTCTTCCACTAGATGGCAGGTCATTATTATCGTTTCTTATTTTCAAATTCCACAAAAATTATTGTTTTAAAAAGTGTTATATATTTTACTATTTATGATAAATGTTAACTTTAACTTATATATACACCAATACCTCGCTTTGCGTCGTTTCGTTTTGCGTTTTTTTCGAAGTTGCGTCGCTGCTTAATTTTTACTGATTTTCACTGTGCGTCGTTAGATTTTCGCTAAAATATGGCAACACCTTTGTTTTTGATTGCGCCTTCACATATTTCACTTTGCGTCGTTTTTTTTTTTTTTTTTTTTGGAACGTAACCCCGACGCAAAGCGAGGTATGGTTTATTATACATTTAGATGTGGAGATTTATGTAGTACTTCGGTAGAGCACAAATCTCTTATATCTTCTAATTGTATTTGAATAAAATAAATAAATTTCAAAAGTTGATTACTTCATTAGAATTTCACCAAAATATTTTAAAATTTATTTTTAAATATTCTTAATGGGATTCAAGTTATTTATAACTAACGCCCTATCAAGATGTTTGTATGTGTGTGTAATGTACTCAAAGTCTACATAATCTTTACAAACATTTAGAAGAACTGGGAATGTATACTTTCTTTTTTCTTAACTGTTTCTCTCCCTAAAAAATATATATATATATGTAGGTTCTATATGTAGTTGAATATTCTATTCTCTCCCATAATTTACTGGAACCTGTATATATATAAAAAAAGAGAGTAGAATACCTATATCCACTCATGGACAAAACTTAAGGAAGTTGTACCTTTTACCATGTATATCGGTATTGAGACAATAACTCTGAAAGATATTACAGTGACCTTTATTGAAGACACACGAGATAACCAATATACACTCATTGACAAAACTTAAGGAAGTTGTACCTTTTACCATGTATATCGGTATTGAGACAATAACTCTGAAAGATATTACAGTGACCTTTATTGAAGACACACGAGATAACCAATATACACTCATGGACAAAACTTAAGGAAGTTGTACCTTTTACCATGTATATCGGTATTATATCGGTATTGAGACAATAACTCTGAAAGATATTACAGTGACCTTTATTGAAGACACACGAGATAACCAATATACACTCATGGACAAAACTTAAGGAAGTTGTACCTTTTACCATGTATATCGGTATTATATCGGTATTGAGACAATAACTCTGAAAGATATTACAGTGACCTTTATTGAAGACACACGAGATAACCAATATACACTCATGGACAAAACTTAAGGAAGTTGTACCTTTTACCATGTATATCGGTATTGAGACAATAACTCTGAAAGATATTACAGTGACCTTTATTGAAGACACACGAGATAACCAAGTGTGAACAAAATTGCCTCTTTTTTTTTTTCAAAAAATAAAAAATAATGAAAAATAGACGATTGGCGACATCAAAGACTTTCCACTTCCTTAAGTTTTTGTCCATGAGTGTATATTATAAGAGTCGGACAATAAGTAATGCATAATTATCAATAGAAAATCATTTAGATGATTTATTATCATTAAAATTAGTTTTTCTAATTAAATAAACATTACTCGTTTCATATGTGCAAACAGAATTAAATATCTTCTTTTTTTTTTTTAGATATGCAGCCTGAAGTAAACACAAGAATCCGACAATGGTCGGTGATGGAGTTGCTGTTTAAGTCCGGAGACTGTAATTCACTCGAAGTCTGTGTATGGAGCCATGGATAGAGTCACAATACAATGATGAATACCTTCCAGACTGGGGATATAAGAGATGAAGAAAGGCCAGGTACCTCTGTAGTGACGGACTGAAATTTGTCATCAACGGAGGAATGGATCAAGAATAACCGGACAATGACGGCTTGGCAAATAATGGAAAACTTTCTTTGTCTAAAGGAAGTGTTATTAAACTTATTAATGATCTTTGATATCAAAATTATACTCGAAATAGGTGCAAAACTTCTAACACGAGAAATGATGCAAATTCGTAAAGAGATTTGTTTAGTCCTCTTGTAGACTTTTTCTGGAGAACCTTCTCAGGTGTTTGAAGGTTTGAACTTGTGATGAGAGACTTGTGAATTTACCATTATGATCCTTCTTTAAAGCACCATTCAATGCAATGGACCCATAAAACATCGCCAGTAAATAAAAAAAAAACCAAGGTTTTCCCATTCCAAGGACAAAATCATGATCCCTGTCTTTAAGAACCAAGAAGGGATGATATTCAGGGACACTCTTTAAATAAATTCTTCTATCAACAAGGGAAGGTATTGTGAATCGTTAGAAAAGATAAAAAGATCAATTGAAACAAAAAAAAACCAACATGAATACCAAATGTCACCAGGATAAAGCGAGACACCTGACTTGGCGAAGATTGCAAGGTACGGGTGGACTTTGATGTCTCACCCTGTGTACAGCCTCAGACTTCTACTTGTTTAGAAGACTAAAGAGTGTTTTACGCGGTAAAACATTTGAAAGTGAAGCAATTTTACACCAGGCTGTTAGAGGATGGTTCAGAGAGTTGGACAAGACAAAGTACAAGCTGTCAACAACACTGTACAGAAGGAAGGTGGAAATATTGAATGATTCTAATTTATAGAAGAGACTGTTGTTAGGAGCTCTTATATACTAAGTTTCATAGTTTGTCAATAAAACGTTATTACCGATTTTGTGCAGTATTTATTGACCGAACCTATCAAAATAATTACATAGCTCTATATCTACATATTTCCCATAGAGAACTTTGCAAATTCTAATTTATTTCTCGCACTTCTGTATTTCTCAGGAGAATCTACTGACTTATAGGTATTTATAAAGGTAATTATTGATTGATATATTATTTAAACAAAATAAAGCACATACAAGTTTTAAAATAACATTTTTATTAACTAAAACATATATACAATAAAAAAAAAGACATAGCTATTTTTTATTTATACAAAAAAAAGTGTTTCGTGTTTATTTTCGTACAAACACTCAAAAATTTGCATCTAATTATTTACACATGTATAAATAACAATTTGACATTTATATATATATAAAATGAGGAATTATAAAATAAAGCTAAAGACCAAGATGGTAAAAGATGTGTACTAGTATACGTATAGTATATCGTATACGTATATTGTTTCTTTCTTGTAGATTTGTTGTAAGGAAAATACTGAAGTTTTTTAATACCTGTATCGATTTTTAAAAAAAATAGTTTTTTTTTAAATATTTGTTTACAAAGGATAACTTTCCTCAGTTGCTAAGGCTGAAAGGCACGACTCGAGGTTTTGTTCACGGATGGAAATGTTGAGGTAAACTTTGGGAGCGTTCGGATAAAAAGTGGACAAAAAAGAATTGGCGTAATTATGTAATAAAAATGAACGAAACGTTGATTTAGGTTTATTCCATAATATTTGGTCAAAAAAATCATTTTCTTGATGTTTATTTTACTAAATGGCACTCTGCCATCTAAGGTGATCTTACGACCAGTCAGAAAATATTCTCCCATTTTAATATGTATTATATTTCTTTACACAAACTTTCTTAACGGTTGCAGTTTAAATCTATATTAGGAAAGTCTTTCATTGTTTTCTCATTCCACAATCATTTCTGTGCAGAAACTCGGAGAGATACTGGATCAAACCATATTCTATTCTTTATAGCACATGTCACTTTTTGGCGTTAAAAAAAAGCCATTTGTAGAACTTTTTTGTTCGAAAGTTTTCACGCTTCTTTATCTTTTAATAAAATATACGCCGTTTATGAAGTAACAGAGTGTGTCGAATGTTCTCTAGCAATTTTATTCTAGAACACTTATATTTATTCCCTCGTTTCGACCAACTGATAAAGATGACAAAGAATCTGTGGTTGAAAGATGTATAAAACACATCAATATTTTCTTCATACATAAAAAAAAAAAGAAAAGCACTTTCCAAATTATTTTTCTTTCCAAATATTCTATCGAAATGCGTTCCAATATGAGAAGGAGAGAAAAATTTGTCTCGAAACGTGTGTGTGTTGAATCGGTTTTATTTCTGATAAAATCACGTAATCTCTTGATTATATGCATTACACGTCAGGCTTCAGGAGTCCGGGATATAGGCGCTGTTAGCACATGTCTTTAAACCTCAAGATAATACCGCCATTTTGTCTGTTTTCTAAGTTACCTCTAAAGACAGGTTTCCTTGTATTTCGCATTTGTTCTGAAGTCACAAGCTTTCTTAAGTAAGAAGCAAGGCACGGATATTTGTTGCTAGAGTGAGAGATTGAGGGAGGGGAAAATGATGTATCTCGATAAAGATTGCCCACAGATGGCATATAGTATAGAACATCTAGTAGAAAATCTATATATATATATATATTGACCTAGCATTTATAGGACTAAGATTGGGTTTTATCCGCCGAATCACGTTGAGGTCATAACGGCAAACCTCTCAAACCGGGATAGTAGAGTGGCGTCTTCAATTCGGCGGGATGAGGGAAACCCGGGAAACAGTCGCTCGAACTGGAGGGGAAGAATTCCTGTCCAGGCCAGCCGGGAGGTCTCTGGTGGAAGGCTGAGTTCCAGGGCATTGAAGGAGGTATAGGGGTAGATGTCGCCTCCTCTTGTGAAGATACTGGACAGGTAGACTGCACGGGGGCGCTGTAGTCGGTGGGATGGTGCAGCATTGACATCATCTACACACACGCAGGACCACCGTGAGTGCCGATCTTATCCAGTATGTCATTTGAGGCTAATTGCTTGCCTCCGCTAGGTCGATGTAGCGGGGATTTAGCACGTGGTTAGCTTCCGCCAATGTGGGTGGGCCCCCTCCCTCGGAGCTAATCTAATCCTCGGTGTGATCGTCAACGGTGATTACAGAGTGTTCCCATCAAGTAGGTGACACGGCTGTAAATTGCCCGGAATGATATCATTTACTTCCCTTCACCCCCCCTATACCTACCCACCCGCTACTCTATATTTCTACAAGAGTGTAACATGTAAGTGATTTATCAGCGAATATACTACGGTGTTCCTAAAGCTTTCTGGTAGATTCAACTGGCTGGGAGGTTTCACCACTGATGAGCCATGCTACATATTTATCTCTTTCTACAAGGCATATTGGTATCTCCTGTGGTCACTTATGGATGTGAGAGTTGGCCTCTCAGAAAATAAGAAAGAAAAAGAATCGAAGTCTTTGAAATGTGGACATGGAGAAAGCTACTCAGATGGAATTAACCCTTTTAAATCCCTAAAAAGACGTTGATGTTGGTTAAAAATTGAAGGAAGAACAGTAATGAGCTGACTAGAAGGGGTCAAGAAAGCTACCGGGAGGTCACTAGATGAGCTGCGAGTCAATAACATCATCACTAATTGTCATTATCATTGTTTGATAATTATCAATTAAGATTATAATCATTACTTATAATTACTTTGATAATTCCTCAGTTTTAAAAAACAAGAATAAACATTACTTTTGATCTCGAAAAGCTGTCCAATTATAACAACAAAAAATGTGCTACCCATTTACATATATATGGGGATATGCAATAACGCTCTCCTGGTTTACGAACCTTGGAAGTTATAATGGCCATTTTCTAAGAGAAATCAGGAAATAACACTCACGTACCAAGGTCAAAACATATGTGTTACACGGTGTTATTCAAATAGATATTTTGTAACCTGAACTCTAGATGATGTTGCAAAAAGACTACGTGCTTGTTTTATGTCGTTGTTGCTCATGTTACTGCCTGAGCTTCTTTTTGTTTTCTCAGCCGACTCACTTGCAGCCCTAACTACCCATTTCTTGATATTTCAGGGAAACTCTGGGACCATTGTTGAGGAACTGCCTGCACCTCGCTGGTCAAAATCATCAGCTTAGAGAGCGCAGGTGGTTGGTATTTCTTCATAGAGAAAATGGGTTAACTAATATTTTGGAATAAACCTAGAAACAAATATATGTTTAAAAATAGTACAAATGTAATATTGTACTGGGATAAGGTGCATAAATTATGAAAAAGGCATCTCCTTATCGTGCAACTGAAAGTTGCTGATGGCTTACGCCATCTATCGGATTTCCGAATAATTAAAGATACCTTTTTCAAAATCTATGTTTAGTTTGATATTTATCCCGATAGATGGGGAGTACTGCCGACTAAAATTCTCAATTCAGAGAGAGAGAAATCAGGGCTTATTTGTTACAACACATCTATAGTTGAAATTTTGAAGAAAAAAATGTTATGTTGAGATAATTCTATAAATGACTTACCGCAACTTTTGTTTTTTTAAGATATGTTTTATTGTGAGCTTTTTCAAGTATTGCCCTTTCTTCCATCCATTTTAACTACAGAATGAGAAAGGGAAAGACGTGAAAGTGTCCATAAAATATATTTATATGTAATTCTACTATCCCAAAAGCTTATGTCCAGAGTTTGCTTGAATGCCATAACTAAGATTCCATCCTTCAGTGTAACATAATAAAAGCATATTAATGCTCCTATGACCCTATACAGATTAATGATATAAAAAGCTGTCTTGTGGGTTAAATTGGCGAAACCGCTGGGAGGGTTCGCCACTGATGAGCCAAGCTCTCCCAATATTTTTCCCATCGCAGTAAGGACAGTAGAAGTTTGTTTTATGTGTAAAAGGAACATTCGTGCTTTAAGGTCTTCATTTCTTATATAATCTACTAGACGGGTGACCCGGGCTTCGCCCCAGGATTGACCCGTGTGCATATCAACCCGAGTGATATATATTTAGATAAGATTTTTTTAAAATAATTGTTTGTTATTAGCATTATCTATTTGTTTGCATCAGCTTAATTCAATCTAATCTTTGATAGAGGGCGCTGTTCGTGAGCTTAGTAGAATAATTTGAATATATAGTTTTAATAATTGATTTATATATTTTTTAAAATAGCCTATCGTCTTCCCCGTATTTTTTTACCTATGTATGGAAATTTTAGTTTGAATTAGTGAACTACTGCGAATTTGTATACCGGACATACAAACAAACAAACATACAAACATTGATATATATATATATATAGAAATAGATGGAGCTTTATAGTATATTTATTTAAAAAATGCGGTAAGTCATTTATAAAATTTTTATGAACATATCTATAGTTGACCTTTTCACTTTTTCATATTCCTTATTAATATCTTTGCGCCCTTGCAAATAAAATTATTTCATTCCTGACAGGTGTCAACTGGACACTTAAAGATGGCAGTGCGCCATCTACTGGAATAAATTTCAACTAAACGTTGACTTAAATTTGATTCTTGAACCTACCCATTTATTTGATATACGGACTTTGATTTATAAAAGCCTTAGGTTGAATATGTACACAATTCTAGACAAAACTTAAGGAATGTGAAAAAATAGTACAAATGTAATATTGTATTGGGATAAGGTGCATAAATTAAGAAAAAGGCATCTCCTTATCGTGCAACTGAAAGTTGCTGATGGCTTGCGCCATCTATCGGAATAAATATCAACTATTCTCTTTGATTTTTTTTTAACGAGAATAGTTGATATTTATTCCGATAGATGGCGCAAGCCATCAGCAACAAAAAAAAAAACAAACTTAAGGAAGTTGTACCTTTTAGCATGTATATCGGGATTCAGACAATAACTCTGAAAGATATTAACCTTTATTGAAGACACGAGATAACATAGTTGTGAACAAAATTGCCTCTGTCTCCTTAAAAAATAAATAAATAAACGAGCGATATCGAAGATTTCCCACTTTCTTAAGTTTTGTCCATGAATGTAAGTGATAGGTGTTTGTTTACAAGTTGTTCAAGATCTAAAATAAAATCTAAGGTGTTAAAATTATAAAGATTTCCCACTGCAAATATCTCTTTGTTTTATTAGAAATGCAAGCTTTCTCAAATAAATATCGGGTTTCAACAGGTTTATAATCAAGAAATATCGGCAATTTCTTCATCCTACACTTTGCAAACACTCCTAGTTAGAACTAGAGCTGAGATTAAAGCCTCAGCAACTTTCGCTTGAAAGTTAGCATTTCAAATGAAACAAGTTAGTCATTGTGAAAAAATAGTACAAATGTAATATTGTACTGGGATAAGGTGCATAAATTAAGAAAAAGGCTTCTTCTTATCGAGCAACTGAAAGTTGCTGATGGCTTGCGCCATCTATCGGAATAAATTTCAACTATTCTCGTTGATTTTTAATTATTCCAGAATTGGCCAAATACCCATTCTTGATTAATCAAGAAAAGCTAACCACGGACGCGTTTCGGGCTGTTGGCCCTCATCAGCGTGGTGCAAGCTGTACCTCAACGACCAAAAAATTGGTCATTAAGGCATCCTGAAAAATCATGAAACGGGTAGTTAAGGCCAGAATTGCGTGAGAACGCTACACAATGTGAAAAAAATAGTATAAATGTAATATTGTACTGGGATAAGGTGCATAAAATAATAAGTTACTCATTGTTAAAAAAAAAAAAAAACTTATACGTTTATGTGAAAAATAGTCAAAAAGTGAAATTGTACTGGTATCAGGTAGCTAAATTTAAGTGAAAGAGCATCTCCTGATTGTGCAACACAAAGTTTTTGATTGCTTGCGCCATCTGTCGGAATAAAACCAACTAATCGTTTATTTTGTAAAAAAATATTCCAGAGAATTGGCTAAATACCCTTTCTTCAAGAAAAAATTCACCGATTAGCTTATATTTATTCTGACAGGTGGCGTAAGCCATCAGTAACTTTTGGTTAGCACGATTAGTGAATGCCCTATTTTGCTTAATTTATACTTTTTGTTTACTCGTTGTACCTCAAGAGTGAAACCAGAGTGTGGGGTAGAAAAGAGGTGGGTTACCTGAGACTGGAGAGATACTGGAGGGTCCCCTGGATAGCTGGGAGCTGGGGGGACCTGGTGGTGATGTAGAGGGGGCACGGGGCCTGAGGGCTCAGCCGAGGCCCCGTAGCTGTCGGAGGACAACGCCAGACTGTAGGGGCTGCCGTGGGCGAAGGGGGTGAGGCCCAGGGAGCCGAAGGTTGTGGTAAGCTGCTGAGATCCTGCCTGCTTCCTCCAGCGGGCTCTGCGGTTGCTGAACCAAACCTGCGCCCACCACACCCCGGTTTAGAACAGTGGAGGACGATAGAGAATTCGGCTCAGTCAAGTGTTACAGAGGAAGGGAGCTGGCGAAGACTGTGTGTCGTGGTGCTGTTTAGGTTGGTGACATGAGAAAAGCAAAGTGAAGAAGATTTGAAATGTAGACATGGAGTCGAATGAAAAGAATAAGATGGGTTGATTGGATGGTGAGTGGTGAAGACACTGATATAATGGAATTTGATGATTTTTATTATTCCAGAAATGGCCAAAAATACTATTTCTTTTGATTAATCAAGAAAAACTAACCACATAACGCGTTTCGGGCTGTTAACCCCAAAGACAAGTTTTTTTGTCGTTGAGGTTGCACCACGCTGGATGAGGGCTAAAAGCCTGAAACGCATACGTGGTTAGTTTTCTTGATAAATTAAGGGTATTTGGCCAAATCTGGAGTATTTTTTTTTTTAAATAACGATTTGTTAAAATTTATTCCGACAGATGGCGCAAGCCATCAGCAACTTTTAGTTGAACGATCAGGAAATGCCTTTTTTTTTCTTAATTTATCCACTTACTCCCGGTACAAATTTCCATTTTTATACCATTTTTTTTCACCAATATCCATATCATCAATCTTTTTCTTGCACGGAGACTACAAATCGATATTTATACGCTTAAAACTGATTGTTAACGGAATGGAACTCTTTTCAGAGGGACATTCACGAAAAAAAAAAAAAGAACGTAAGCGATTCAAGCAAATGGACGACCAAAAAAACAACAGCGACTGGCTACAAAAGGGACAAATTGACTGGGCGTATCACCAACCTCATTTTTTTTTTCTCTAAACATATTCACGGGCGTCTTAAATTACTCGCCTTATGTTTTATCAAATCGCTTTAGGAACAACGTAACAGGTAAGGAAAAGAACCATTCCCCCCTCCACCATAATCTTATTTTCAATCAAGTCAAGATAATGCTTCTGTGAAAGAAGAAGCTACAAATCACTGAGGCGGGGTTGAGCGCCCCGCTTCAAGGGACATAACCTTCTCACTAACCCGTAATCTACGACCATTAGGAAGACCGAGCTCCGACACAAAAAAAGGTGTTAGGCAGACAGCTGCGAGGGCTCAGCTCGACCTATGTAATCCTGACCACACCGGCCGCGCTAATAGAAAGACCCCCCCCCTTCAAACAAAAACAACACAAAAAAAAGTTGGCTGTCAGGCGGGAGGTGTGGACCTTACCACATCGATCAACTTGGCACCTTCGGCTGGGCGGCGAGATCTGAGGGGAGCGGGGGATTTTTATTAACTTCCTCATTTTTGGTCGATTGCTGCTGCCCCTTTTTCTCCGGCGCGCGCTTCATCTTAATTTGCAGGAGCGGCGTCAAAGGTAATTTGATGAAAAATCAGAGATGTCGCTTTGTCCCTTCTTTTGTCGGCTGGAAATGGAAATTTTTCTGGCCGCAGAGCCTGTTTGGGAGGATGATGACTACTGCAACCCTGTGTTAGAATTCTTGAAGATGGTGGAGAGGTGTCGCGATTTTGGGGGTGATAGCTTTATCTAGGGATCATGCTAATCCTTCCTATTGTAGTACCGCCGAACACTAATATCACAGGGGTCATACTAATCTTCTCTGTACCTTTCCTATTGTAGTAGTTGTACAGGGACTAATCGTGGTTAAAAATAGTTCTAAAAATTTAATGGTCACGTGTGCCAATCGGAAAGGTGCTGTAACCGCACAAAACCACATGTACATAACTTGAGAATTTTATTTATAAAACGGGGACAAGTTTTGCAGCCACGAGCTGAGCCCGTCGTTGAAGAACCCGTGAAGGGTTTCGAAAGCCCCTGCCCCAGTTTTAGGAATAATAAAGAACAACTCTTTTTCAAAGTCTCTCCTAGATTTTCAATAGTTGGAGTGGTATGCAGATAAGACGATTATATTAAAAGTGTATCACTGGAGTTGAAGAAAAGGTAGTGTACTGAGGAGTTGTAGACCTACCTGGACCCTGGCTTCTGTCAGCTTGGTCTTCTGTGCCAGCTCCTCCCGGGTGTAGATGTCGGGGTACTGGGTGCGCTCGAAGGCCCGCTCCAGTTCGTCCAGCTGCGAGGCCGTGAAGGTGGTGCGGGAACGTCGCTGCTTGCGTTTGAGCGGGATGCCTGGCTCGGAGTCGCAGTCCGAGCCCGCCCCACCGCCGGAGTCCGAGCCGCTCTGGTCGCCAGGAACTGTAGGGTCAACACCACACGTGTCTGTCGTACACAATAATTTGATATTTAGATATATGGTGGAGAACTCGGGACATCAACCAGATCTTACATATCAACTGAATTGTCCCCTACTGTCCTACCAACGGTGTAAGGAAGACCAACAGTCCGACAATACAACAACCAGATCTTACATCTCAACAGCCCCAACTGGCTTGTTGTCCTCTACTGTCCTACCAACGGTGTAAGGAAGACCAACAGTCCGACAATACAACAACCAGATATTACATCTCAACAGCCCCAACTGGCTTGTTGTCCTCTACTGTCCTACCAACGGTGTAAGGAAGACCAACAGTCCGACAATACATCAACCAGATCTTACATCTCAACAGCCCCAACTGGCTTGTTGTCCTCTACTGTCCTACCAACGGTGTAAGGAAGACCAACAGTCCGACAATACATCAACCAGATCTTACATCTCAACAGCCCCAACTGGCTTGTTGTCCTCTACTGTCCTACCAACGGTGTAAGGAAGACCAACAGTCCGACAATACATCAACCAGATCTTACATCTCAACAGCCCCAACTGGCTTGTTGTCCTCTACTGTCCTACCAACGGTGTAAGGAAGACCAACAGTCCGACAATACATCAACCAGATCTTACATCTCAACAGCCCCAACTGGCTTGTCCTCTACTGTCCTACCAACGGTGTAAGGAAGACCAACAGTCCGACAATACAACAACCAGATCTTACATCTCAACAGCCCCAACTGGCTTGTTGTCCTCTACTGTCCTACCAACGGTGTAAGGAAGACCAACAGTCCGACAATACATCAACCAGATCTTACATCTCAACAGCCCCAACTGGCTTGTCCTCTACTGTCCTACCAACGGTGTAAGGAAGACCAACAGTCCGACAATACCTCAACCAGATCTTACATCTCAACAGCCCCAACTGGCTTGTTGTCCTCTACTGTCCTACCAACGGTGTAAGGAAGACCAACAGTCCGACAATACATCAACCAGATCTTACATCTCAACAGCCCCAACTGGCTTGTTGTCCTCTACTGTCCTACCAACGGTGTGAGGAAGACCAACAGTCCGACAATACAACAACCAGATCTTACATCTCAACAGCCCCAACTGGCTTGTTGTCCTCTACTGTCCTACCAACGGTGTAAGGAAGACCAACAGTCCGACAATACCTCAACCAGATCTTACATCTCAACAGCCCCAACTGGCTTGTCCTCTACTGTCCTACCAACGGTGTAAGGAAGACCAACAGTCCGACAATACATCAACCAGATCTTACATCTCAACAGCCCCAACTGGCTTGTTGTCCTCTACTGTCCTACCAACGGTGTAAGGAAGACCAACAGTCCGACAATACAACAACCAGATCTTACATCTCAACAGCCCCAACTGGCTTGTTGTCCTCTACTGTCCTACCAACGGTGTAAGGAAGACCAACAGTCCGACAATACAACAACCAGATCTTACATCTCAACAGCCCCAACTGGCTTGTTGTCCTCTACTGTCCTACCAACGGTGTAAGGAAGACCAACAGTCCGACAATACATCAACCAGATCTTACATCTCAACAGCCCCAACTGGCTTGTCCTCTACTGTCCTACCAACGGTGTAAGGAAGACCAACAGTCCGACAATACATCAACCAGATCTTACATCTCAACAGCCCCAACTGGCTTGTCCTCTACTGTCCTACCAACGGTATAAGGAAGACCAACAGTCCGACAATACAACAACCAGATCTTACATCTCAACAGCCCCAACTGGCTTGTTGTCCTCTACTGTCCTACCAACGGTGTAAGGAAGACCAACAGTCCGACAATACAACAACCAGATCTTACATCCCAACAGCCCCAACTGGCTTGTCCTCTACTGTCCTACCAACGGTGTAAGGAAGACCAACAGTCCGACAATACAACAACCAGATCTTACATCTGTTGTCCCAGGAGAAGAAAGTAAATGAGTCCACACCAGCGAGGAGAGGCTGAGAGAGGTGTTGCTCGCAAGAGTTCCACCACTCGAGGTGAAGTAGCGGCGGACAGAGCCGAGGAAATGATGGATGGCGTCTGTAATGGAAGTGCCATGGTAATACCTCGGCCGTCATTAGCCCGGTCGGCTGGGCGGGGCACTTCCTTCTGCACTACACTCATTGGGGTCCAATACCTGGATCACTTAGGCTTCAATAATGGGATTCCACCAGTCAGGCTCCAATCTTAGTCAGGTTCCACCACTCAGGCTCCAATCATCTGATTCCAACAGTCAGGTTCCACCACTCAAGCTCCAATAATCTGATTCCAGCAATCAGGTTCCAATCATCTTATTCCAAAAATCAAGTTCCACCGCTCAAGCTCCAATAATGTGATATCAACAGTCAGGTTCCAATAATGTGATTCCAACAGTAAGGTTCTATCACTCAGGTTCCAATCATCTGATCTCAGAAATTAGGTTCCATCCCTTAGAGTCCACCACTTAGGTTCCACCAATCAGGAGGTTCTAAAACTCACAACTTGAGTTCCAATAATGGTTCCTTACATTCAATCTCTTCCTCGACATCCACACACTTCGACAACAAAACCAAGCACACAGTCGCTGGTGGTACGAACCGCTAACAAAATAGTTTGGTTCTTTCGGTGTGTGATATAATGTGACTTCTGGGATTATATAACCACCCAGGTCGGTCTCCCTCCATCTTCACAACCGTCAATGTCCTGAGTAGTAAGACCTCATCCCTGGTAATTCTCGCTGAGATACACCGCGCGGGAGAAAGTATTCAATATTCACACACACACACACACAAAAGCCTTTATTAAGACACACTGGTCTTATAGAGGATTTTCCCCGAGATTACAAGAGAGATAGGCCTGTGAAATTGAGGAATATATAGAAGAAGAAAAAGAAGGAGTATGTAAGTATGATATATACATACACATATACAACATAACAACAAAAAGCCCCCATTAAGACCCAAAGTCTTACAAAAAACTCGACTGCAGGATCCAAGAAGCAATGTATTCAATATTAAAGAAATATCAAAACAAAGATTGAGAAAAGTGATTTTATCTCTCTCATCGCTTTATATAAAATACCATAATGAAGAACCAACATTACCTAACCATATATACTCTCTGTTTTGGAAACAACAGCAATCTTTACAACACTCCTACAAAATATTAATGTGGTGGAACTTATCCAAAGTACAGACCATGATAACTATGGTGGGTAGTTAGCGACGGCTTTTACTCTAAGCGCACCACATGTCTACACATTTGAAAAGAAGTTCGACTTTTGCATTTACAAGTATTCCAGAGAGCCCTATTTGTTTACTTGCACTCATTGGTTGGGTTTCTCTTTTGAAATAATCGGGGGTTATAGAGGCAATTAAAAAAAAAAAGCCTAATGGGGAGGATTTGATCCTGGATCGTGGCAGTCGAAAATCAACAGTTTATATCACTACTCTACCAAACTCCAATAATCGATTTGTTTGGTACAAGTGAGCCTGAACGGATGAGACTATTGGGATGAAGAAAGTAGAGAAAAACAGTGGCCAAAATCCACCACCAAAACATCAGTGAAGTTAGTAAAGAAGTCAGGAAATCGCTGTAGGCAAAAAAGTGTGTGTGTGTGTGTTGAGAAAGAAACTAACGAAGCTCCTCCAAAAACAATAAACAAAAGGGGAGAGTGCGTACACTTAAAAAAAGAAAGAAAAAGGATAGTGTAAGTAAAAAAAAAAAACAGCCAAGAAAGTGAGTAGGGAGGGTGGTGTAAACCCTCTGGAAGGTGTCAGGGGGGTCTAAATGAGGATTAATCTCCAGGGGTCAGGGGTCGCTGGGCGTAATTAATAGACGACGTTTAAGACCCAGGAGGTCTTTCTCCCTCGTTAAGACTTGGGAGGTAGACGTAGTGTGTGTCTACACGAATCTGTCTACAGCGCTGTTCTTCTTCCTTGTGGCGCAGCATTGTTAGTTTTTGAATAATACTTAGCTGACACTACACTACGAGAGGGGAAATTAACGAAATGTTTCTTTTATTGATCTGAAAACTGTATCAGAACCTCGCGGTTCTTCGACGACAACCGCTGTCATTCTGAAGACTTCACAACAAAGATTCTTCTCGAATTATTGATATCAATTATTATCTCAGAACTGAGTGGTTTGGTGGAGGAAGAAAAACAAAATCGTCGAATTTCCACAGCTATGACCCGGGAATCGAATCCCTCGCACATTGGGTACTTTTTTTTTTCTGAACAAAAAAAAAATTGATTCTATGGCCCCTCTTGATTCTTGCAAGAGTTTAACCAACCGACCAGTGCTTGAAAGTAACCAAACGGCATAATTGTAAATGCAAAAGAGTCGAGCATGTTCTGATCATGTGTAGATATGTGGTGGTGCCCTTACAGTAAAAGCAGTCTCTTACTACCCATGCGTCTCAGCTGGATCAGTCCTAAGATACTGGTATACCTCGTCAATAAAACTCCTCCAAGAGATGATCAATCCATAGCCATAATCTGTGTTGGATGTTATTGTCAAATATTATTTTTATTCTATGATTGTAATAATCTGTGGCTTAAAATCTGTGGTGTCAGGAATATATATGTTATGAATATTTTTTGTTTTGTTGTTGAAAAAGAGGTGCAGTCGTGTAAAAGTAAAGATAATTATTTACCTTTCAAGTAGTTTTTATTTTGAATTACTTGGAAGTAAAATTACACATAAAATTATTTTATCACAGCAATATAGAATTTATAGAATGAATTCTATAATCGTGATTTTAAAAATAAAAGGTAGGGTTAAATATACATATTTACAACAATAATTAAAGTGGTATGTTCTGAATCTATGGTCAAAAAATATAGAACAGTCACTGAATGAAAATGAGGTGAGAGTTAATAGAGATGTGAGGTTAGAGAGATGTTGTATTATTAGTAATGTTTACTTAGATATATTTAGTAATTTATGTTTTTTCAATAAAGAAGATTTATATTTTAGAAGAGAAGTTATTATTGAGATCCACCACCAACAGTCTGGCGGTAAGAAGTCTTGATTTCTCTGTTCAGTTATGGTCCACCAATGTAGGACTTGATACCTGGTGACTTCTATGGGTCCTTCAGTCAAGTTCCTCCAAGTGATGATAAATCCATAGCCATAGTCTGGTGACTTGGTTGTCTTGTTGGTCCACAGATCCTCTTGATACTTGACGTCTTTAATGCAATCTTCAAGCAATCCTTTGAGTAAGGCTGATATATCTTAGCACCATGTTGCCTATATCGATAATTCAGTTTTAATTTTCTTAGCATTTTAATAAGGCATCTCTCTCTCTCTAATGATAGCTTACGCCGTTTGTTGATAGAGTGCAATGTATAAATACATTATCGTAAAGATAGAGGCTGCCTGACCTCGGGACCAAAATTGGTCTTGATTCCTGACGAGGACAAAAGATTTTTGTCGAAACGTCGAGGTAATAAAAATATTTATACTGGCCGAAGTATCTTTAATTTGAAGAACTATAAATAAATTAATTGTAAAAATTAACAATATGTTTCTTTTTATTGTGACAAAGCAAGGTTTAGAGTAAAAATACTTTTCTACTGGCTGATCAAAGTTATACGGAGAAGTCCAGGTTGTTTATAAAGACAGATATTTCTTATACTGTGAATACATATTTGCATATCTACGTATGCAGCTCGACTGTTGCATATACGAGGGACAATAGAGTCCCGTTTGGTTATCTGTATTACTGTGATTGTGGTAATCCCAATTATTATACAAGAAAAAAAAAATTATTCTTTCGATATATCAACAAAATGGACCTTTCTACTTATTACCTTCCTTCCATTTGAAGAAAGTTTCAAGGAGGGCGTATTTCTGTAAACACCGTAATAAACCATGAAGGTCATCCGCGAGCTTGATGTAGAGCGCATACGGGGACTTCAAGAGGCGGCAAGCTTTGACTTTGGACCGAACGATTAGTCAGAGTTCCGGTTGAGACGATGGGATTTCACAAAACTATTTCGTGGTAGAGAAAAGAAGCACTAATAGGCGGGATTTGAACTAAGGCAGGGTTTATCTGGATATAGGAAACTATTGTTTAAACGTTAAGTTTGTTAAACGCAATCAAATTTCTTATACGTACGGTGTTGGTAGATGTAGGGGGTCTGTGTATCGGCCTCTACACCACTATCTCAACATTCTGGCACAAGGATTATCTTGTCAAATATAACATTCTTTAAGAGGAAGGTCTTTAGTCTAGAAAAGGAAGGGCCAATCTGGAAGAGGAAGGTCCAGTCTGGAAGAAGAGTGTCTAGAATAGAAGGTGACGGCCCAGCCTGGAAGAGGATTTTCCAGAATAGAAGAGGAATGCCCAGTCTGGAAGAGGACGGTCGTCTGGAAGATTGTCCAAAATATAAGGGGACCGCCCAGTCTGGAAGAGGAATGTCCAGAATATAAGGGGACTGCCCAGTCTGGAAGAGGAATGTCCAGAATATAAGGGGACTGCCCAGTCTGGAAGAGGAATGTCCAGAATATAAGGGGACTGCCCAGTCTGGAAGAGGAATGTCCAGAATAGAAGGGGACCGCCCAGTCTGGAAGAGGAATGTCCAGAATATAAGGGGACCGCCCAGTCTGGAAGAGGAATGTCCAGAATATAAGGGGACTGCCCAGTCTGGAAGAGGAATGTCCAGAATATAAGGGGACTGCCCAGTCTGGAAGAGGAATGTCCAGAATATAAGGGGACCGCCCAGTCTGGAAGAGGAATGTCCAGAATATAAGGGGACTGCCCAGTCTGGAAGAAAAATGTTCAGTCTGGAAGTAGATTGCCCAGAATAGAATAGGACTGCCCAGTCTGGAAGAGGACGGTCCAGTCTGGAAGTAGATTGTCCAGAATAGAAGGGGACTGTCCAGTCTGGAAGAGGACGGTCCAGTCTGGAAGTAGATTGTCCAGAATAGAAGGGGACTGTCCAGTCTGGAAGAGGACGGTCCAGTCTGGAAGAAGAGTGTCCGGAATAGAAGAGGACTGCCCAGTCTGGAAGAGGACGGTCCAGTCTGGAAGTAGATTGTCCAGAATAGAATAGGATTGCCCAGTCTGGAAGAGGACGGTCCAGTCTGGAAGAGGACGGTCCAGTCTGGAAGAGGACGGTCCAGTCTGGAAGTAGATTGTCCAGAATAGAATAGGATTGCCCAGTCTGGAAGAGGACGGCCCAGTCTGGAAGAAGAGTGTCCGGAATAGAAGAGGACTGCCCAGTCTGGAAGAGGACGGTCCAGTCTGGAAGAGGACGGTCCAGTCTGGAAGTAGATTGTCCAGAATAGAAGGGGACTGTCCAGTCTGGAAGAGGACGGTCCAGTCTGGAAGTAGATTGTCCAGAATAGAAGGGGATTGCCCAGTCTGGAAGAGGACGGCCCAGTCTGGAAGTAGATTGTCCAGAATAGAAGGGGACTGTCCAGTCTGGAAGAGGACGGTCCAGTCTGGAAGAGGACGGTCCAGTCTGGAAGTAGATTGTCCAGAATAGAAGGGGACTGTCCAGTCTGGAAGAGGACGGTCCAGTCTGGAAGTAGATTGCCCAGAATAGAATAGGACTGCCCAGTCTGGAAGAGGACGGTCCAGTCTGGAAGTAGATTGTCCAGAATAGAAGGGGACTGTCCAGTCTGGAAGAGGACGGTCCAGTCTGGAAGTAGATTGTCCAGAATAGAAGGGGACTGTCCAGTCTGGAAGAGGACGGTCCAGTCTGGAAGAGGACGGTCCAGTCTGGAAGTAGATTGTCCAGAATAGAAGGGGACTGTCCAGTCTGGAAGAGGACGGTCCAGTCTGGAAGTAGATTGTCCAGAATAGAATAGGATTGCCCAGTCTGGAAGAGGACGGCCCAGTCTGGAAGAAGAGTGTCCGGAATAGAAGAGGACTGCCCAGTCTGGAAGAGGACGGTCCAGTCTGGAAGAGGACGGTCCAGTCTGGAAGTAGATTGTCCAGAATAGAAGGGTACTGTCCAGTCTGGAAGAGGACGGTCCAGTCTGGAAGTAGATTGTCCAGAATAGAAGGGGACTGTCCAGTCTGGAAGAGGACGGTCCAGTCTGGAAGAAGAGTGTCCGGAATAGAAGAGGAATGCCCAGTCTGGAAGAGGACGGTCCAGTCTTGAAAAGGATTGTCCAGAATAAAATAGGACTGTCCAGTCTGGAAGAGGACGGTCCAGTCTGGAAGAGGACGGTCCAGTCTGGAAGAGGATTGTCCAGAATAGAATAGGACTGCCCAGTCTGGAAGAGGACGGTCCAGTCTGGAATAGGATTGTCCATAATAGAATAGGACTGCCTAGTCTGGAAGAAAAAGGCCCAGTCTTGAAGAGGATTGTCCAGAATAGAATAGGACTGCCCAGTCTGGAAGAAAAAGGTCGATTCTGGATGAGGTTTGTCCAGAATAGAATAGGGTTGCCCAGTCTGGAAGAGGACGGTCCAGTCTGGAAGAAGAGTGTCCGGAATAGAAGAGGAATGCCCAGTCTGGAAGAAAAAGGACCAGTTTAGAAGAGGAATGTGCAGTCTGGGAGAGGACGATACAGAATATAAGAGGACGGTCCAGTCTGGAAGAAGAGTGTCCGGAATAGAAGAGGAATGCCCAGTCTGGAATAAAAAGGTCCAGTTTAGAAGAGGATGGTCCAGATTAGAAGAGGACTACCCAGTCTGGAAGAGGACGATACAGAAGAGAAGAGGACGGTCAGAAAGAGGACGGCCGGTAAGGTGACAATATAACAGATGCACGGAGCGTAGCTGGATGTTTGGTTTGCATCTCGCCTAATTGCAGCCTCCCTGCAGAGCACAAAGAGAGGCGGTCCAGGCGTGGCCCTCCAATCCATCACCCTTAATTACGTATCCTAAAGTTTAGGGAGGAATTCTCGTGAGCCCTCGAGGTGGGAGGTCATTAAAATGAGCATTAATTAGGTGGGCACCTGCGACACGGACTCACGTCACTCCTTCCTTGGCCCTGACCCTGCAAACTGGGGGAATATGGGCTAAGTCCCTAATGCTGGTCCAGCAGGACCTTCAACGATCCTATGACAATTTTGATAATCGGAAATCTTTTTCACCCGTTTGCGTTTTATCATGTTTCCAAAATAACAATAATCTAATTGTATTCGATATTTTATACATTGAGGCCTTACACACTTTTAGGATTTATTTAGTTAACCCAGGTTCCTGGAGCATACAGATATCGCAACCCCCCCCCCTCTCCCCTTTAGGATTTAGATTTTAAAAAAGGATTTAAACTTTATGTAGTAGTTCTTTAATATCTAACATATATAAAGCTTTTGTTGTTGACAACTAAAAAACGGCTCACCTAATATTACTACATTTTTACTGGTACAAGATAAAAAAAAAGATAGCAATAAAAAAAACTTAGCAGAACATTTATCATTCATAATTAAGACACTTTTCGGTATTTAAGCAGTAAATAGACTGTGGGTCCATCTTTGACCCCGATATTACAGTCTTTCTTATAAACCATTGATGGTTCTTTTATCTTTGTGTGAGAGTAAATCCTGTTATGTCAGACTGATCTAATCAGCTACGGAACAACACTGATTTCTCTTTGTTTACAGTTGGGTGATTATCTTCGAAATATTTTTTAAAGTAGATCTATTCTCTTTTGTTAATATAGGATTCTCCCGAGCAGTACTATATCATATAAAAGAAGATGTATGGTTCCGTAGCCTGGTAGATAAGATTCAAAGTAGGTCTGGGGGGGGGGGGGGGGGTCATTACAGATTGATATAAGAATATTCAGAAACAGAACAAATAGGTATGGGGACACGAGTGTTTCACCTTGGAGAACTCCTGAAAGTATATCCTGGTATGTATTGGGGTTGTCTTCTAGTTGGTTTTTTTTTTCTCAAAAAAGGTATAAATATGTATTTTTTAAAAATTTGTTTATTATTATTTAGATTTTATTTAGACGTGTGAGAGGTTCGTGTTAAAATTAAGTAAAAACATATATAAACAGAGTGCCAAAATTCTCGAAAGTAACGTCGCATGTACAACTGGCTAATGCTTTTGTATATTCTTGATACTATTGTTATTATAAAATAAATGAAGCTTCCAGGGTTAAGTTTCTTGTACAACTTTTATTTTCAAGTTTTAGGACTTGTCAGTCCTTCAACAGGATTATCACGTTAACAACTTAATATTAAATACATTTTTTATATACAACGTTATTATATACATAGTTTAAATACCTACTATATATTGAGAGAAAAATATATTACATTATTTATGTTTGAAAATCAATTTTTTTTGGAAATATACGTGCGTGGTGGATGGATGATACATGCTGGTGGAATGATATCTTGAGACTTCAAATTTAATTTTTATAAATTCGTGAACTATTGTGTTATATATATAACAATATAACCATTGTTATGTATATAACAATATAACCATTGTTATGTATATAACAATAAAACTATTGTTATTGTTGGCTTACACTCATCGACAAAACTTGAAGAAATCGAAAGTCTTTAATATCGTCAGTCATCTGTTTTTGTTGATGTTGCATTTGCAAAAATAAATGAAAAAAAAAAGTGCTTAAATTGTTTCAGTTCTTAAATAGAGATGGCGCTCTAAATTTAAACATATAATTAAAAAACATCGCGATCAAATCATTACACTAGATCGTCCCATCCAAAACATAAACAACAAAATCTTCTACTCGGCGGCCCAAGTTTGTTCACACGAGAGATGGCCAAAAAAACACAAGTACTTTGATGAGTGTTGCCGACGGTGAATCTAGCCCCAGATAACTCGCTCACCTTACTGAAAGAAACATGTAGCAGATGGTAAAGACTACATTTATTTAATTATTATCCCAATCACACGTTGTATACAGGCGATAATAATTATGGTATAAAATGAAAGCATTTGAAAGCACGAATATGCGTATATAAGCAAAATCGTCCAATACAGTATTAGAGCTCTGAGAAGCGGTCTGGTGGATTAAATTGGCGAAACCGCTGGGAGGTTTCACCACTGATGAGCTAAGCCCTCCCAATATATTTTTTTCACCGCAGTAAGGACAGTAGAAGTTTGTATTATGTATAAAAGAAACATGCGTGCTTTTAAATCCTTTCATTTTATATATATAGATGGCGCGCTATTGCTTTGTGTTAATAATCATGGTGGGGAGAAGTTGGGGACTGTTTTTACTGTATATGCATCAAGTCGTCTATACAAGTGGAAGCTGCTCGACTTTGTGCACTCACGAATGTGCCGGAGTTTGTGGTTTCAGATTATAAATAATAGTTATATATATATACGATGAACCCCTGTACATAACTATTGATTGTACATTTACGGACTTGGTTGCTCTTGGTGAGCGGCGGCACCTAATAAAGATATTTTGAACTGGTACTGCCATAAACGATGAAGTCAAATTACGCTTGGAAGATCGAAAATTATAGTTGAAGTCTGTTAATCACCCAGAGCTTAACAGAAATCAATAAACTATCAATATACACACACACACACAAAAAAACTTTATTAAGACACATGGGTCTTACAGAGGATTCTCCTTGGGGTTACAAGACGGAGAAACCTATGAAAGTGGGAAAAATACAAAGGGGTAAAAATGGAGAAAGATTATATTCACATGGTAAATATATACAGATTATTATTTGAATAATCCTATGGAAAATAAGAATATGGTAAACTCAATATAACTTAAAGGTTAAGAGTTTCCTTTTAAAAAACCTCATGGACAAAACTTAAGGAAGTTGTACCTTTTAGCGTGTATATCGGGATTCAGACAATAACTCTGAAAGATATTACAGTGACCTTTATTGAAGACACACACGAGATAACCAAGTGTGAACAAAATTGACTCTTCAAAAAAAAAAAAAAAGACGACCGCCGACATCAAAATATGAAACTTCCTTAAGTTTTGTCCACGAGTGTATTTGCATATGTTTCCAAACTTTATCAATCTCCATCAGGTGTACTCTCTGGTATATAAAAAAGAGTTTTATTATTGTTATCCTTATTACACGTTGTACAGGCCATGATAATCATGATGGGTGGGTAGTAGTTGGCAACTGCTTTTACTGTAAGTAAACCACATGTCTGCACATGCGGAAAGCAGTTCGACTTTTGCACTTACAAATGTGTCAGAGCCCTGTTTGGTTACTTGCACTCACTGATGTGGTTGGACAAAATTGGGTTATCTTATACGAGGAATAGAAACTCCCAGTATTTCTTTGATTGAGTATGATTGGTTGCGCTTATGAAATTGAAGACTTGGGGCGATGGCGTCGACCTTTCATATTAAATCTTACTTTTCCTAATTACTAATAATTGTATATAGTTGCGGAACTAATGGTTTCCTGTGCTGCTCTTTTCCTGTTATTGCACCTTGTACGGAGAATCTGTATAAGACTAACGTCTTAATAAAGGCTTTGTGTGTGAGTATGATTGGTTGATCAAAACGCATCTTTTTGTATTTTGGAAGGTAGATATGCAAGCTTTCGAGCAAATTTATTATTATACGGGACAATAACAAATATAGGACAGGTGAAAAAGTCATCGGTGCGATTCTGGCACATCTCACTCGGTAGCTTTCTTATAGGTCAACCTACCTCTAGGTGTGGAAAATCGCAGTACACCTCATTTCTAAGGCAGAAAAGAGATCAAAAAGACAATTAAAGGAGAAACCCACGAGGAAGACAAAGCGAACATTAGCCCTGTAAGATCCATTAGCAAGGCTGGAGATATTAAAAAATTAGGATTTGGTCAGGTAATGACGCAACTTGCCGAGGGAATTTGGAATGACGTGGTGGTTGAGAAATCTGGTGGGTTCTGATGTTGGAATCTTTTTTAATTATCTGTTTGGCTGGAAGATTTTGTTGGAAATATTGGGGGGACAAGTGGGTTCGAGAAATTCCACTGTTTTGCACTTCGAAGGAAAAATAAATAAATACACTCATGGACAAAACTTAAGGAAGTGGAAAGTCTGATGTCGCCGGTCGTTTTTTTTTTTTTTTTTTAGCTAGAAAGAGGCGATTTTGTTCACACTTGGTTATCTCGTGTATCTTCAATTAAAGTCACTGTAATATATTTCAGAGTTATTGTCTGAATCTCGATATACATGCTAAAAGGTACAAATTCCTTAAGTTTTGTTCATGAGTATAGGGCCAAAAATTTTGATAATTGAGGTGGAAGATGATACTTTACTACTCCAATGTAAATCTATAGCTTTCATCTATCAATAATTTTAATTTAACCGAAATCAACAAGATCTCAGTACAAATTCATTTTTTTTTTTTTTTACTATTTTTAACATATTTGAAAAAGGAGTTATTTTCCCCCTGAAAGTACGCCACTACATTTCGATAAAGGGAATTATTTGGAGATAGTAGCTGATAATTACCTGCCAACACGGTTGTGATAAACCAGAGAGGAGACCACATGTTGAAAATACGCAATAGAATAACGTTTTGATTTATTTTTATCTCCTTAGACCTATAGCAAAAAGCCAGCGGAGAAAGGTTTCTTTAGCGATTAAAACACGAGCTTTCAAAACCTCACGGTTCTTCTACATGAGAAACTCCCGGAGTTATACTTGTAAAGAACCGAGGATTTTGAAAACTCGTGTTATATCTCTAAAGAGACATTTATCCGTTGTTATCTAACTTTTTACCATAGAAGAACGTCTCACCAAAGTGAAGAAGGTATCAGGATGCTGTCTCTCAGATTACTTTCACAAAAACAATCTCCTCCTTTTGTAAAACGGAACGCTGATGACATCAGGGAAAATACGAAGAGTTAGAACACCAAATCAACAGACAGGCCCCAACCATCCAAGAGAGACAGGGAAGTACAAATGACAAAAATGTGTCCCACCAAAAATCACTACCACCAAATATAAATACAGTACTACCGAGACAGACCATCCAACCAACCCAGAAGAGACCAATAAAAGTACGGAGATAAAGAAGGCCACCAAATCAAAACAGACACACATTTCAACCACCCCAACAACAGTCAGCCAAATAAGTAGAGTTACGAGAAAGTACGATGGTAGAGAGAATTATGCCACCAAACAAACAGTACTACCATTAAGAGATAGACAGTAGTGACACCATAACGACAGATCAACCAGCCAATAAAAATCGGTGAAGAAGCGCCCCACATAACAAAGAGTCAAACCATCAACAGTACTAATGGCCAAGCCAGGACTGCCATCAAGAAGCAGAGAGATCAATAAAAACAAGGGTGCTACTGGATAGTACGAAGACGTTTTCTATCACACACAAAACACCATTACCATCAAGGGTATCAAGATACAGACAGTACTATCATCCCAACAGTACTACCACCAAGAATAAGACAAAACAATCAGCTAAGAGAAACTTAGAAAAACTACGAATGCAAGAAATATCCCACTAAACAAAGAGGCAAACAGCACAGCCATCAACACCAAGAACCAGACAAACCAACCCATCGACCAAGAGAGAACCCCCAAAAAAGTACGAATGCCAGAAGTGTCCCACCCAACAAACAGCCATCACATCAACAGTACTACCACATCACCCAACAACATCTACCAACCAAGAGAAAGTACGAAAGTATAAAAAAAAAGTATGCCACCAAACCAACAGATGAATGGGCCAAGCTAGCCATCAATTCTCCACGCACAGACATACACGCACACACAAAACCTTCCCATTAATTTCACCGTTGTCTTCCCCGCTCTTTGAAGTTCGCCGCTCCCCAGGATACAGGTGGGGAGTCCAAATTAATGTCCACCATATTTATTTACCAATGGAGGGAACCTCTTCATTCGGACAACCACTGTATCATCCAACTGACCACGCTCAACTAGGGGCTCGGAAACCGCCGCTTTATCAGAGACCTGCCTGTCACAAAATTAATTAATAGACCTCCTCCCCCCCCCCTCCCCTCCAAAAATTAAATGGGGAAGGTGTGTGGGGGCAAGCAGCCCTTTGATCATGCCGACCATCCGTGATCTGATCTTCTTCTTGTTAATTTGAAGTTTATCGATGGGGGTACTTCGCCGGTGGTGGTTCGGGGTCAAAAACAAAAAAAAAATTAATATAAAATTCATTGAAAGCTTTTTTTCTCCCCTTTATTATATAAGTATAGAGAAATATATTAGAGACTTTGTGCTTTATATTATCTTATATATGTGCGAATGTTTTCTGATGGAAATGTTTGAAAAAAAATTTTTCAAGTTAAAAATGTGAATGGATTTTTTTCTTAATATTTGAAAAATGATTATGAGTGTGTTAATTTTGTTTTACTGTTTGCGTTGCACGGACTCTGTGGGAGTTTAGAATAGGGAACTGACCTGTTGGAGAAAGTTGACTAGATGCTCAGAGAATTTGATATATTAATAGATATAATATGTATTAAGAATGCCCTCTCTTTTGCATTTCTCATTACCATGGAACTATGGGGTAGGACTTTACAAGAAGTAGAAGCCAATGATGGAGAATTTATTTCTTAAAGGCCTATTCTCTGAATATTTATATATTTTGCCATTTTCCTATTTTTATTATCTACACAAGCTCATCGTGCACCATCACCTTACTTTTGAATTCCTAAAATAGTTTTGATGGTCCTTTATATACAATAAACATTCTAATAAAACAAGCCCTGCTATGTTAATCGTGTTGAAGACGTTGGTAGATTAAAACTTTATACACAGTAGAATCTCCCGTGAAAGACCATAGCTTAAAAACAAGGCGAAAGTCAGAGGATTCTCAAGGAGGTCTCATCTGTTGAAAGGCTCCTCAGAACTTGGCCAGCCAGACATGACTCTGATTCCAAGAGCGTACACCAGGTTTAGCTACCTTCTCTCATGGGAGATAATTCTACTATGCAACTATATAGAAAAAAAGTTGCTTCTCTTACAATTTGAAGTCTCATCCAGTTATATGAGAGGTCAATTTTTCCCAGCAGCTTAACTCATCGCATATGTAAATTTCCTGAATTCTCTATACACTTCTTTCTGAGCCTTGAGATGAGGGGAGAACGTGAAAACCCCCTTACTGTCTGGAGGAGAACTCTCCGTCGTTGGGGGAATCTCCTCGATTGTACATAACTGTATATATTTTACTCTTTTACTTTATCCCTTTTATCCCTCTTTTTATAATTATTATATACTACTACCATTGACTTGTGTATGAGGTCAATAAAATATTTTTAAATCTCAAATCTCTATACACTTCAGTTGTTCCCAAGTTGACCAATTTAGAGTTTCCAACCATGTAGGAGACGTCCTACATTTTCCAGATAATTTCAGCCAGTTATTGATTCAATTCCTTAAAAGCTTCAACTGTTCCAAGTTGACCTAACGCCATCTCTGTACAACTTGTTGAAGAAGTAATATGGGAGTAACTACAGCTAGGTATCACTCAATTATCTTTCTTTATTAGGTAACGTTTAGTTTTGATTTTACTTGAATCTTGATTTTTATCTCGTTTTTATCTTGTCTCGATTTTTGGCCTGAAGAAAGAGATTCTCTTCCCTTGAAATTTCGCCGAGTTCTTTATTTTTAGTGTCCATCAAATCAACTTTGGGGGACTTTATGGGCAAATATTCTCAAATTGTTAATGACTATCACTCTCAGCTCATCAAGCGACCTTCTAGTAGCTTTCTCAACCCCTCCAGCCTAAATTCATTGGATATCTTCCTCTCTTCCTTCAAATTTTCCTAAAAAAAATATTCTCTAATCCATATATCTCTCATTATGTGTACGGAGTAGGTTAATCTTTGATAGCATATTTGGGGCAATCTAGGGATCTAGCCCAGGAAAATTTGAAGCTAACATTGAAATATTGTAAGTACTTCTGTATCTGCTGTGATAAAACGATATGACCAAAATATCGACGAGTACTTTAATAAAGTAAAGTTAATTGAAGATAACACACGGGGGTTAGTTTCCAACTCAAAGTATTGAAAATTCGGGGTAATGGAGTGCCTCGAAATAGAAGGGAAAAATTACAATACGCGCGGCTTTTTCTCTTCTTAATTTAAACACGACGACGAAGATGGGGAATAAAAAGAAGAGGAAAACAGATGTATATACCTCCGAGGCCTACATTCAAGCTAAATAGCCCGGAAACTATGGACGTCTTTGATCCGTGCCGCCTTGTTAGCATGTTAATCGTGTACGCAACGTGTGGCCGGCTCTTGGTCAAATACGTTTAAAATTAATTAACTCTCATAGAACGGGTGTTTTTTTTTTCTTTCCTTCCCGAGGGTGAGAGAGTGAGCGATTTAATTTGTCTTTAATAAAACATGAATTATCCTCCTGTAAGAGGGGGAAAAAAGAAGTTTAGATGAGCTTCATTAGACACGCTGAGGAAAAAGCGTGAAATGGATTTGGTCAGTAATTTATCGGTATTTGGGGGGTGGTCTGCCCCCCTCTATCTCTCTCCTATGGTAGAGGCCCATAGTCTGTGAAGGTCTTTATCTCATATCCAACACGTTAATATAAACTAATGATAGTCATTGATTCTCTTACAACAGTTTCCTTGATATAATAAATTGATTTTAATAGTTTCCGAACCATACAATTTTCTCCCCTGTCTAGAGTTGAGAGGAATTTAAAAAAAAAAGTAATATGAGAACGCTTTTTTTTTCCTCTGCGGAATCTATTTCATAATTTTTAAGGGAGTGTTGTGTATCTATCAATTAAGCAAAGCATTTTTTTAAAAAAACAACGATTCCAATATAAACGTAATTAATGGGAAATGTTTGTAAATTAAAAATTAACGCAGTTCGGTTTAGGGCCAAAAGCTTTTCTACAGATCTTAGAAGAGAACAAAAGACAATTTTATGGTACAGTGTTTGGTACATTGTAACTAAGACCAAATTTAACCGTTTTATCGGTGAGATAAAAAGAAGATTCGATGAGAGGAAGGTATTACGTGTCATCCCTGATGAAAACTTAACGCTTTTTTTTTTATCCTCTCACCACACCATTCACGTTTTTGTGACAAAAAGGGCGAAATTCTAAACCTGGGTGGGTGATTCAGGTTCTGCCGTCGGCCACATGGCGTTTTGGGGCAAAACCTTCTGTCTGAGTGGAGAGCACTTCAGACCTCCTCTCCTGGGAATCTCTTCGGCGGCGTCAACCCTGCAGTTTGTTGTACTTGGACCAACGTGTTCGACAGTATTACTAACTCCATAGGAATATAATGTAAGAGAGACGGAGTCGCGTAAAATCGCGTGAGTTATGCGGAGATGAAATTCAAAAATAGAATGTTCCATAGTATTCTTCATTGTCCCCGGCTTCAGGGGGAAGAAGACAAAAATACATAGCACAGTTTTATATAAATACCCACCCATGGACAAAACTTAAGGAAGTTGTACCTTTTAGCATGAATATCGGGATTGAAACAATAACTCTGAAATATATTTGATACATAATGACTTTTATTGAAGACACACGAGATAACCAAGTGTGAACAAAATTGCCTCTGTCTCCTTCAAAAAAGAAGAAGACGACCTACCGGTCATTAAATACTTTCCACTTCTTTAAGTTTTCTCCATGAATGTATAAACTACCAGTTCTACAGTTCGTCAGATAAGTTGTGAATATGGTTTTTTTATTAATCCAAAAGAGAAGATGAACTAGAAGACACGTTGTTATGTCTCTCCACCAAGACTGTATATAGCTTGTCAAATGGATATGTAAATGAACAATATATGTAAATAACTCATCTTTCCTAAGCAATTATACACCTGGACCAATCCCATGTAGGGCATAGGTCCCCAATAAAAGGTTTGTTGTTGTTATATATAGTTACCCTATTGATACTTTCTACCTTTCTTTCCTTTCTTGGATTCCGGAACGAGTCCCTGCGTAAGATGAGATGTCTTAATAAAAGCCTTTTTTTATTTATGATGTCGAGCATCTTTAATGAGAGATCTTTCTGATAAGCGACCACCTCCCTGAACCTTGGTAAAATACGATAAAAAATGGCTGAACCTAATAAACTCGGCCTCTCCAATGAGTAACCATCTTCTAGACCGAACTATCTGATTATATTCCTGTCCTTGAAAATGTTATTGGGGTTATCCAGAAAGTCCAGTTACCAATTATGCTGTAAATTGTTTGTTTTGGAGAGGCCAGGAAATTGAAATGTGGAATTTGCATATTTTCAAATCACATCTATGTGATTAGGTTATACATATTTACATGCTGTGATATATTTATACTTGTTGGGGGAGTCAATAGAATGACGTAGTAAGAACCCAGCAGAGAGTGATCTGCATCTGTGGAGGATTTATAAAGACAAGAGCAAAACAAGTATTCGGTACACACAAACTGTCGCAGTGGTCGGAACAGTGCGGCTCCACAATAATCTAAACAATAGATGCAACAATGACGTCCTAGTGTCCCAACATAACACAGCGGCCTCAACAACGACAAAACTGTGGTAACAATGACATAACAGTCGCAACAACGCCAAAACTGTGGCAACAATGAGATAACAGTCTCAACAATAGCAGACAGCTGACTCCAACCAACACAGTAATTGTATTCCAACTCCCCATATTCCGAGCGAGCTGTGATTGGAAGCGGAATCCCCAGCTCCCATTGGTCCAATCATCCCCCAAGAAAGCTAGATATAAAAAGATAGGTAGGTATAAAAAAGAGCGCGGCTATTTGCGCCAGTAATAAACCAGTAAAAATAAAGTCTCGGGGCTTCCAAAAATACGCCGGGCTACAAATTGGATAATTCTAGGGCTAGCTCCATTATCTCGCGGCTCGCCAAGTGGGCAATTTCCTCCTGGCCGCGCTGATGAAGCCGTCACTTCACTACACCGCTCTCTCTGGTAGTGATACCTCACCGTAGATCTGCTAGTGATCCCTATATCTATACTGTATAGCTAGCTTTATACTTCACTGTATATATCGTATTGTATGTCCTGTGTATTTTTCCATCTAGTGTAACTGCATTAACAGCACTGCTTGTATCTATTGTAATGTAACGTCGTGATTTGTATCTACATTCAACTACACTGTATCCATTAGATTTGAAGTGAGAGCTCAACTGTATCTACATTTACCGTACTCTATAAAGTTCTACGTTTTTAGTAATCAGGGGTTTGTTGGTGGTGGACGATAATCTTTCCATTACCATGTCTATACGTTTTAGTTAGGCGAAGAAGGACTGCCCGAGAAAGCGTCCTTTAACCAAGCAAAATAAAAAGAGCTGCGGTGTCTTATTTGGTAATTAATTCTAGCATTGAGAGAGAGATAGCTCTTCATCTGATATGTTGTACCGTAATTTTGTGATGGCTAGAAGTAGTGTATTGGGTAGTTTTCAACTAGCAATAATCGCGCCTCGGAAGTTCCTCACTGGCTACGATATCGCCTCTGCGCAAAGCTAGAAGTAGTGTAGTGTAGAGCTCGTGTAATCTCTGATTTGGTGTTCTACAAGAGTATGTGAGAGAACGGACTGCTTGCAGGACCGTTAATCAACAGCCTTCATGGAACCTACCATCTCTCCTACGGCCCGCCAGGATGCCGTCGATGGAGTGTTTGTGGCCTCCAGCTCTCGCCGCGGACTCCTTCAGGAAGCGGGAGATGGCGGAGATGGACGGGGCGTTGTTCTTGTCGCAGAGTCCCTCCTTCACCAGGCGGTCCCGGATCTCCCAGCTGTAGGCGCCCGGACTCTCCTGCCGCAGCTCCTCGATCCGTCGCTCCACCTCGGGCGTGGACACCCGGGCCTTGCTACCGCCGATCACCCCAGGCCTGATGCTGCCCGTCTCCTGGACACACGGGGAGTCCAGCACTACCGTCCTACGGAAGCCAAAGAGAAAACACAAGGAGATCACGAAGCATATATATCTTTGTCGTTGTTGAATCTCTCCAGTGAATTTCTCTACCCTCTCCAATATCTTGGGGGAATCAACACACATGGACAAAACTTAAAGGAAGTTGTACATTTTAGCATGTATATCGGGATTGAAACAATAACTCTGAAAGTTATGTGATACACAATAACCTTTATTGAAGACACACGAGAAAACCAAGTGTGAACAAAATTGCCAGGCTCCTTAAAAAAAAAAAAAAAAAAGACAACCGACGACATCAAAGACTTTCCACTTTCATGAGTGTGTATATACACAAATGCACTTATATTATCCAGACGCTTCGATAGCGCATCCCTTATATATTTACTGTATATATAAATAGTCGCGAGCAGAAAAAGATGCTAGGAGAGGGATATGCAAAAACGGAATCAAAATGGCGCATGCATGAAATCTTTGCCCCGTGATCTCGCCACCGTTTGAAGGACACGGCGTTCGACCATGAGTCATTCTCAGCGGCGAGGGCTTTCTACTCCGGGATTCAAACCCTTACAACAGGATGAATAAACACTTAAAACACAAACCGTTATTAAGACCCAGAGTCTTATAAGTATATTCGCTACGGACTCTGCAAAGGAAAAGACAATTTTAGGTCTTCCTTTAAATTTTCCCAACATTAACATCTTTTATAAATCTTGGTACACGAACATCGTATTTTCTAATAATTATATTTTGTATAATTTCTCGAGGAATCTGTATATAAAGGAGATCAGGAAAATTATACCTGTATAACCTCTGTGTATATATAATATCCTATCAAAATAATAGCAGCTCTATATTTACATATGTACTATACAACTTTTGCATATTCTCATTTATTTTTCCCTCTATTTCCCACCTACTCTTTTCGCGTATCTCTCAGGAGAAACTGTCGTGTTGTAAAATAGCTGCCAGGGGAGGTAAGGTAACTTTGTTAACACCGAACTGTCGACCTCTAAAATTGAAGACACGCACATTTATATAGAAATGACAATTCAAACCAAATTATGCAAATCTAATAAAAGTTCAAACTCAAAATGATGTAATTCACATAAATTAAACTACGCCACAATGCTCCCTCTCCCAAAAGGACAGCGTCCCCGTTGTCATACCTTAATAAAGGTTTTGATTGATTGAATATTACGTTGTGTGTTTATTTAAATATACAATGTTAAAACGAAGAAAAAAAGGGGGAAAGATTCCCTACAAACACATTTCGAATGTCCGCCCGCGCACACACAATGAGCAGAAGTCAAAAAGGGAGAAAAGAATAAAACAACACGACGTGGGAAACGCTGTACGTACGACCAACGCTAAACGACGGGGGGAAAGAAGGCTTAAGTAAAGCCGCAGAAAGAAAAAAATGGTGGGGGAACAGGGCATACAAGAGATTTCGGATAGGCATCCATCACGGCCGAGTGTGGCGCCGTATTTGCATAGAGCCAGCAGGGGCAAAGGGACCGACCGAAAGCCGCAAATTGGAGGCAGAAAATAGGGATTAGAGAAGTCACTGGGGGTGGAACCATTCACCGTCTGGATTAAATCCTAATCAGAGGTGGGGGGGGAGTCACTCCATAATAACCCCGGGGGGGTGTCGCGGTATCTTTGAGGGGACACTTGTGACTCGCGTCCCTCGGCTGCGGGGATAACGCCCAATTAACTGGATTCTGCTGAAGAATACATTTCTCGGGACAACAGCAGGCAGGATTGTTTTGTTGTTATTGTTTTGTTTTCCTATTTATTGATTCTAAATGACGACCGCTGAGAGAGAATAACTTGAGTGTGTGTGTACAGCTTCTATAAAAATCTCCCGTCAAAATAGACGCAAAAATTGGTCGTCATGTCCAAACCCCCTTTTTTTTTTGACAACAAAATATTGGAAGTGAGCGTAACGGCACCACACTTGTAAGTCTAACTGCTTTCTACATATGCATACATGAAAAAACAAAAGAAAAGAATAAAAGATAAAAAGATCAGGTGTTGAAATCAATATTAAAAATGGCATATCCTGACCAGGAGCACATGTGCTTTACAGAAGGCAGAGCCGCCATCTGATGGAACAGAAATCAACTAAACATTGATTTAGCCTGTTCCCTGATATTTGGCCAACCCAATTTCTTGATAAATCAAGAAAAGCCATCCACGAACAAGAAATTGGGTTGGCCAAATATCATGGAACAGGCTAAATCAATGTTTAGTTGATTTCTGTTCCACCAGATGGCGCTCTGCCTTCTGTAAAGCACATGTGCTCCTGGTCAGGATATGCCATTTTTAATATATGCATATATGTGGTGTGTACTTACAGTACAATATGTTACAAACCTCTACCCACCATGGTCTGGTAGTACATATGTAGACATGTGGTGTACTTGAAGTACAAGCTGTCATAACCCACCATAGCCTGGTACTACATGTGTAGACACGTGGTGTACCTACAGTGTGAGCTTTCACAACCCACCCATCATGGTACAAGGCGTGACCCCCAGAGTAACAACTATACCTGGTAGCGGTTGAGGATCTTGGAGACGCAGCCGTGCGACACCCGCAGCTGCCTGCTGATGACACAGGGCCGGACCCCAGCGGCCGCCATCTCGACAATCTGAAGCCGTGTGTGGTTGGGCAGCGGTCGGCCATTGATGAACACTCCGCCGAGCTGGTTGACTCGGCCTTGGCCTACACACATTTCTTTCTTTACACTCCCGCCGTACAACAACCGAAACACGAATTTATCAAATAAAACGAACTATTCTTCCTACAATGATCGAAATACTGCTAGGCCCTCCCAATTCTTTCCTCGCAGTAGGAACAGTAGTTTAGGAAAAAGGTTACAAGCTTGATACCTTAATATGATTGAGTGGAGATAAGAAAGAAGGAAAAAGGAATCTCCTTATCATGCAACTGAAAGTTGCTGATGGTTTGCGTCATCTATCGGAATAAATATCAACTATTCGTTGATTTTTTAATTTTCCAGAATATTGGCCAACTACCCATTCTTGATTAATCAAGAAATTCTAACCATGTACGCGTTTCGGGCTGTTGACCCTCGTCAGTGTGGTGCAAGCTGTAGCTCAACGACCAAAAAACTGGTGATTCGGGCATCCTGAAAAATCATGATACGGGTAGTTAGGGCTAGAGGTGCGTGAGAACGAAGAAACAATGTGGAAAAACAAAGGTGTACTGGGATAAGGTGGCTAAATAAGTAAGTTTGTTGTATTGGTTTCATCTCTTATATAGATTACATGGACAAACTTAAGGAAGTGGAAAGTCTTTAATGTCGCCCTTTAGGATCACACAAGAATAATAAATTCAAGACTATACGCCCACTATAAAAACATCTGCTCAACTCCGTTACCGGAATACTATCTGTCCAGCGATTTCCCGCTCCGGGTCAAACGGTGTATTGCCGGACTGAGAATCCTCTAGGTGCTCTTTACTGATGATCGCCCCAGAATATTTAAACACAGACGGATGGACATGCGAGATCTGCGGGACAAGAATGGAGCCGGGGCTACATCACCATATAATCTCATGTATGGGGCTGAAAGACGAACGAGAAGTGCTCCTCAGTGAAATAGACCTTGAGGGACTCTCTTTGGAGCTCCTGTTGAATGAGGTGGTGAGAAACAGAGCTGGAGCGTTTGCGTTGTTCAAATTTTGGAAGACGGCTGAAGAGAAGGGGAAGCTATATACATAATCTAATTGAAGCAAATAATTATATGTAAATAATCTTTGTCAGAATTAGAATGACGAATCCTGTATGGGACTTTGATTCCAGTAAAAGGCTTGTTGCTGCTGTTGTATATAGTCACAGTGTGTAGAAATACTACACTATACCTACTACATATATCTCTGTATTCTTAGTTCTCTTCTCTTCAATTACTCTGTAAACTGGCGAATCCTTTATAGGACGAGAGGTCCTCAATAAAGGCTTTTGTTGTTGTTTGTTGTAATGTCGCCCTTCGTGCTTAAAAATAAAAAAAAAAGACAACCACATTAAAGGCCTTCCACTTTCTCAAGTTTTGTTCATGAGTTTAGCTTCACCAATATTTCCTGTAGCAGATATATCTGCAAAAATATCCTATATAATATTAGAACGGTATGTGGGGTATTCAAACTGCCGAAACCGCTGGGAAGGGTTCGCTACAGATGAGCGAGGCGCCATTCCAATATTTTTTCTATCGCAGTAAGGACAGTAGAAGTTTGTTTTATGTGTAAAAGAAACATTCGTGCTTTAATACTATCATTTCATAGAGATTGGGAGTTATTGCGTTATATATTGTGGTTGAATAAATATTTTTAAATTAATTTATTTTATATATTTACATATGAAAAAATAGTACAAATGTGATATTGTACTGGGATAAGGTGCAAAAAAAGGTGCCAATTCTGGAATAATTAAAAATCAACGAGAATAGTTGATATTTATTCCGATAGATGGCGCAAGCCATCAGCAACTTTCAGTTGCACGATAAGGAGATGCCTTTTTTTCCTATTTACATATATACAGATATATTTACAATTTTCAACGCGTGTAATGATTCTTTTTTAATTAAAACAATTTTCTACTGCCTCCTTACTATAATGATAACATAATGGTAGGGTTCACCACTGAGGAGCGAGGCCCTCACATTATTTTATTATTGGAGTAAGGGCAGTAGAAAATTATTTTAATTAATTTACAAATCATACACTTCAAAAAAGTTTATATTTCTGATAACAGATGGCGCGATAATGCATCACATTAATTTACATAAATACTGTAAAGCCACAAAAATGTGCAATATGTGTTGTTGTTGTTGTTTTTGTCGTGTCCAAAGAAGAGTCTCAGATGTCTCCATGCATCTCCATCACAGCAGTAGCAATATCCACTATCTTGGGTGTGTAAAGCTGCTGCTCTGGGTCTAAGTCAATTTTCTGCAAGGCTGCGGCCATTGCTGGGCATGAGAATATGTGAGTAGGTAATATGTGCTGTGATAGGTGTATATAAGGAAGCCAATGACGTTTCCTAACAACAACAACAACCTCAAATGTAAAAGTAAAAGATCGAGAGAGATAATGTGAAAAAAAGTTTCCCGTCCAATTACTACCAACTTCTCTATTTAAAATTAATGATGCCGTTTTAAATGGGCGATTAGGGAAGTAGATTGTCCGATGATGCTCCTGACCTGTGCTGCTGACTGTCGCCCCGCTAATTACCTGATCCACCTGCAGGGAGGGGCACAGAAGCCGAGGGAAAGAAAGAATAAAGCTAATCGCTTTCTCATCCTCTTTTTACCCCAAGTCTATTGCAGGTGCCGCCGCTTCATCATTTAGAAGGACCAACACAGTAGAATCTGGCCGGCATTCATTAGGTGGATGTCAAGATAGTCACAAATCAAGGTTGGGTCATTATCGTGAAGAGTCGTAAAAATCCCCAGACTCCAGGTCTTAATTGGTGTAACGGTAGCGTGGGGGAGACCCCCCACTGTAATGCCGTCTTCCCCATTAGCGACTTGGTCGTGGTGAGAGAGTAATTTTGTTGTTTTGCTTGGGTTGGTTGGTGTCGAGCTGCCTGCCCCGAGGACATTCCTTCGACAGACAGGACCGAGGGGGAAGATGGCTTGGACCACCCGAGCTGCGGACGTGATCCCGCATACGGCGGAAGTTGGAGTGGCACACGAAGGCGGGTCGGCACGCTGCCTCGTCAGTCCTGGCTGTAATGTCCCTTCATTTGTCGCACACCACTCCGATGTCCCTTCATTTGTCGCACACCACTCCGATGTCCCTTCATTTGTCGCACACCACTCCGATGTCCCTTCATTTGTCGCACACCACTCCGATGTCCCTTCATTTGTCGCACACCACTCCGATGTCCCTTCATTTGTCGCACACCACTCCGATATCCCTTCATTTGTCGCACACCACTCCGATATCCCTTCATTTGTCGCACACCACTCCGATGTCCCTTCATTTGTCGTACACCACTCCGATGTCCCTTCATTTGTCGCGTCCCGCATCCACTCCGATGTCCCTTCATTTGTCGCGTCCCACACCCACTCCGATGTCCCTTCATTTGTCGCGTCCCACATCCACTCCGATGTCCCTTCATTTGTCGCACACCGCTCCGATGTCCCTTCATTTGTCGCACCCCTCTCCGATGTCCCTTCATTTGTCGCGTCCCACACCCACTCCGATGTCCCTTCATTTGTCGCGTCCCACATCCACTCCGATGTCCCTTCATTTGTCGCACACCGCTCCGATGTCCCTTCATTTGTCGCGTCCCACATCCACTCCGATGTCCCTTCATTTGTCGCACACCGCTCCGATGTCCCTTCATTTGTCGCACACCACTCCGATGTCCCTTCATTTATCGCGTCCCACACACCACTCTGTCCTTCCATAGTACAAATGTGAACCTATGCTGGGATAAGGTTGGCAATTTAAGAAAATGGCATATCCTGATCGTGCAAAAGTTGCTGATGGCTTGCGCCATCTGTCGGAATAAATATCAATTGATCGGTGATATTGTAGCAAAATATATATTATTCTATGAAAAGATTTTTTAATTTCGATATTTTTATTTTGATGCACTGTAAAAATTTTTCATTGCCTCTCTGGTAATTTTAATAATTACCTAATGTAATAATCTAATGTAATAAATTTCCGTGTAATTCGGAGGTTTGTCTTTCCTAATTTTCTACGTTACAATATTTATTCCGATAGATGGCGTAAGCCATCAGCAAATTTGTTGCACAATAAGGAGATGCCTTTGTTTTAATTTTATTATTATAATACCTCTCTGTAATGAACAACGCCTAGTTACAGAGAAAAAAGTGTTCTATAGAAAGAAGTGTCCTCTTAGCGGATAGTTGCTAATTAATAAAAATTGTAATTTTGATAATGGAAATTGTCCTTTGTAGAGAGGTGTTCTCTAGCGGGAGCATCCTCTCACGGAGGTTCTACAACAACAATTTATTTCCCCGCGTGCACCATACGCTTTATGCGAACTCTACATGCCAAAATAAAAGTTTTACTGTACATTTTTTGTTGATGTTTGTCTCTTTTTTTAGAGAATCCATACAATTGATGCATGTGGGATTGTGCTGGAGTAAACCTCCTTTTTGTGTCTGGATGCGATATTTATGGCGAACAAAATAACTTAGTCCCTATTTCTGCTCCGCGCTTATGGAATTGAAGACTTGAGGCGATGGCGTCGACCTTTCATATTAAATCTTACTTTTACTTATTACTAATAATTGTATATAGTTGCGGAACTACTGGTTTCCTGTGCTGCTCTTTTCCTGTTATCGCACCTTGTACGGAGAATCTGTATAAGACTAACGTCTTAATAAAGGCTGTGTGTGTGCATGTGGGATTGTAGAATATAAATATTATCAACAAAGTTAATTCTAGGAGGTTTCCTGGCGCACAAGAGTTAGTAGAGATTGTCTAAGAGGAGTCGGTGATGTATTAGAGTGGGAAGACCAATTAAGACCTTTCGACCGTCGAACGACCACCTTCAGGCGATGCCAGGTGGCGTCACAGATCATTTGCAGACCGAGTCGGATTTCGCCAGCTACCCACAGCTGTTACTTCCTTGCCCTGTATACACTTCTCTATACAACTTACTAGACCAAGTTTAAAATATCATCGATGGCGAAACCTCGCTGGTATGGTTCACCATTGATGAGCCATACCCTTCCTCTTTCAATTTTTAACCATTGCAGAAGATAAGGGCTGTAGAGAAATACATTTGAATTATATATTTTTTGAAAAATTATCGTTAAAATTCTCTGTGGGAAAGAACTCTCGCAGTCCATCGGTGGCGGAGTCTTTCTCGCGGTGGGCGCCATCAATGAAGGCCTTGTATATATTTAATATATATGTATATTTATCAATTATTTTATATATATTTATATCTATTTATTTGTGTATTTATCATTATATAATCTTATTTATTCATATTTATATTTATTCTGTATTTAACCTTATATAATCTTATATGGACATTGTAATAAATCGGTTTCAATCTCTATCTCTCTTAGTATCAAATATAAGAAAAATTGAGATATTCTTTTATAAAAAAATATCGAAAAACCTTTCGCAATAAGTTTATTTATTACAAAGCACCGCGAGCTTCAACAGACGAAATTACAACTGAGGAAGGCGAGATATATTCAATGATGTATACCAAGTTGTGGGTGAAGTTGGAGGAATTTAAACCCCTAGTGTGTTATGATAATATATCCATATTAAATTTATAAATTTAATTGCCATCTATCGTTAAAATTTTACACAAATAAACTTACTGGCAATGCGCTTCTTTTAAATATCATCAAATATCATCTCTATACAGACTTTACTGCAATGATATGAGTTATTGAATGAGAGGGCTTGGCTCATCAGTAGTGAACCCTCTCAGCGGTTTCGCCAAATTAATCTCTAATCCAACCAATCCAATACAATAGTAGAGCGGTCTAGAGATTAATTTGGCGAAACCGCTGAGAGGGTTCACTACTGATGAGCCAAGCCCTCTCATTCAATAACTTATATCATTGCAGTAAGGTCTGAAAAGATGATATTTGATTATATTTAAAAGAAGCGCATTGCCAGTAAGTTTATTTGTGTAAAATTTTAAATATATTCATATGGAAAGATTAGTTAAGACATTGTTTCGTTGGTAATCCTGTATGGTCCGGGTAGTTGATGTTCTTTGCTCCTTGTGTTATAAATCTGTTATATCTCTCTCTCTAATGCTCAGCATTCCAACTACAGCGATTCTAGACGGCTACACTACTTTGATAGCCTTCTTCCAACACCATTGCCCTGTTGAATCTACCAAGAAACAAACCGGCTTGGAAACACTTGGTGAACTGATTCACTAAAGGCGACTAGGACAGACTCATAAACCGCAGGACAGCCAGGGTAGTTAGTGATCTATGGATATACTTCAGGAGCCTGGGTTACCTAGTTTTGTTACTAATTAAAAATATAACTCGAGTACGAGTTGCGCATAGCTAGTTTTAAAATATATCGTGAGTACGAGTTATGCATAGCTAGTTTAAAAATATAACACATTTATTTCTTTTTTTTTAAATGATACTTGGGATAGTTCAATAAAGAAAAATTTCCCTTACACATCGTCTTATGGAACTTACGTTTGAATAAACTTTTACAGAATGCATCATTCTATTAAAACTAAATATAAACATAAACAGCGAAAAAATAAATAATTAACATCTTTAAAAAAAAATACTTGATGTCTATTAAATTGAAATAATTTTGTGTACATTAAAAATGAAATGATGGCAATAAAATATAAGAAAAAATGTGTGTAAGTTAAATTCTTATAAAAACACATTATGTGTTCCATATTTTGCATACAATTAAAACTACAAATAAACTATGCAATAAAAAAATTAAGTTGAACAAGCTTCTTTAAAAAATATATTTATCCTATATTCAACAATTATCTTTAAAAGAATGCATCGATAAAATATTTCAATAATTATCTGTTATATGTCATTATTATGAAATATAACAATGGATAGCTTCATTAAAATATTTTTGAAAATTAAAAATATTTTGATCCACAATTTATATTTTTATTTTCTAAAAATATATATTAATGTACTTACATATTTAGTTTTGGGTAATTGTTTCTTGTAGTTTGATCAAACTATACAAATATGTGTATATATAAATATATTAAATGCACGCAACATAATATACTATATTAATTATATATACCAAATATTGTGCTATCAATATTTATATTTTTTAAATGTGTAATTATTTAAATTCTGCTTTAAAATGGCATTGGAATTTATTTGGAAAATAATTACATTTCATCTTCTGCAAACAGACACTAGGCTAAACATGATGATGATAATACACACACACACACACAAAAGCCTTTATTAAGACACACAGGTCTTACAGAGGATTCTCCTTGGGGTTACAAAACGGAGAAAGTGGGAAATAAAAATGGTGAAAGAATATATACATATGGTAAATATATACAGATTATAAGAAATAATAAAGAAATAAGAAGAATTTTAAAAAATAAATAAATAAAATAAAATTTTTTTGGAAATATGGATGGTATATACAGGAAACATTATATAAAACAATCAAGCTAATAGATTAGTCTGAGTAAATTGGAGGAAAAGAAATTTATTATACAACAACAACAACAACAAAAACCCTATTAAGACCTTTCAGTCTTATACAGATTTTCCAAGCAGAAATGTAGGATACATACAGGAAAAAAAATAATAATAATAGTACCTTAATGGTACATTATAGTGGAAACATTTTATAAAACAATCAAGCTAATAGATTAGTCTGGGTAAATTGGAGGAAAAGAAATTTATTATACATGGATTTGCCACGGATTCACCGCAAATGAAGATAAAAAAGCAAAAGCTAATCACAATCAATATTGAGATAATGAAATTTATACATTATAATTAAGACAATTGAGCTCATTAACATATTTAAAAGGGTAAATCCGAGAGGAAAAAAAAAAGATACAAAATAAAAAAATGAAAAAAAAAAAAAACACTGGAATTTACATATGATACATACACCAAGATTTTTCGTCTCAATAAAATAATTTCTCAGCTGATGAATGAAGGTTATAAAAATTTGAAGCGTAGATTTTTTAAACAATATTTTCATTCATAGAAAGCGAAATATATAAGAAATTAAAGCAAGGAAGGAATAAACATTATATCATGTCAGGTCTTGTTGAATTATTCGGTAGCAGCTCTGAGACAATCGAACAATCTTTTTGCACCAGGGGGTTCGCTCTTATCTCGCCGATAACGACTAATGTCAGATAACAGTTGTAAGATTTTCCAAGAGAATTTTCCTTTTCCCCTGTAAAAGATTGACAGTCGAGATAATGACAACTCCCTTAGGGCGGTTGTTTATACACAGATAACATTCCTGACCTTCTTTACTGAAAGACAAATAAAAGTCCTGGGAAGATTCGTGTTGAACCACCTAGAGAAGAGAAATTTAATTAAAGAAAACGTATCAAAGAGACGTAGAAAGTGAGAAAAGCAAAAGGAGAAGGTAATAAACAACAACAACAACAAAAACCTTTATTAAGACACTATTATTTGTAGGGTAATTTGAGTGGCGATGATTAACTGAGCATGTATTTCGGGTTTTCCTATTTGGCGGAAAGATTGGATGATCTATTGATAGTCTCTGCCAGCAGGTCAGTGAAAAGGTATCGTTGGATTGACTATTTACAAGTGATTGTTTCCTAACTGCTTGCTACAATGAATGTCCATTGGCATCTACAATTTGTCCATCCCAGACCTTATATGCTATGCCATTAATTAATAATTTATTGTCCCTTAGCTTAGCTAGAGTACCTTTTTCGACGAGTTCTCTTCTTTTGACATTCAAAACGCGCCGTTGTTCTCTCATCTTCATGCTATAGTCTTTCGATAGTGATATCTTAGTTCCTCTTAAATTGAGAGCAGCTTTGAATAGAGTTAATCTATCGTTTTGTTCTGGGACTTCAATCAGGATCGGTGCACCAGGTTTTCTGGATAATCGGTGGCATCGCGTGATGTTTATCTTCTCCGTTGTTTGCATATTTTCTTCGATAACCTTCCGTATCCGTTCTCGGCAGTCCTCGTTATTATCTTGTTCTATTCCGTAAAAAATGAGGTTCCTTTCTCTGCTCTTTGCATCCAAGTGTTCAAGCTGGTCTTCTAAGTCTTTTATTTTTTTGGAGTTTTGAGAGAGTGCTGCCTTTGTAACGGCAGAAGATTCCTCTAGTTGTTGCAGTCTTTGGTTTATATTTTCTACTCTATCGTCGATTGCCGAAAGACGGGATTCCAGCCTCTCACCCCAGCTATCCAGCCTTTTGGTGAGTGCATTTATCAGATCTTTGATATCTTTATCCCTATCTAAGCTTGCTTCCAACGTCGTTTGTTTGGACATCTTAGGGCCTGGGTTTTGTTCAATGCCAGCTAATATTAAGAGCATTAAAACTACACATATAAGGTGAAAGTTTCGGAAATATTTTGAGAGTGAAAGATTCACACGTGATAAGCAAATCTTTTTGCCGCCATATGTATCCGGCTTGAAAGTATGTAAATTTGGCTCAGAATTCTTGTCTAATAGACATAAAATTATGATGGTAAGATATATTGGATATGTAGGTTTCATTTCAGATAGATTGAATTTGCACTTTAGTAAAAATAGAGAAAATATTTTAGTCAGACAGTTCACTTACCGAGAGCGACGTTGCGTGCTGTCTTCGATAAATCCTAAAGGGGAATCTTTGATGATGATAATATTCATTTTCAACGAATTCGATTTAATTACAAATATTAAAAAATATTTAGAAACCACTATATATATATTAAATAAAAATTAATCTTAAAATATTAATTTTTTGACAATATTAAATCAAATATTAAATATTTTTTATCCTACTTATTAATTATACACGTTCTGATGATATGCTAAATAATAGAAAAAAATAAAAAGCACATGTGCTCCTGGTCAGGATATGCCTTCTTTATTTTTAATATCAACACCTGACTTTTTTATTTATTTATTTTTCTATTTTTCCACATGTTAAGCGTATTTACGCAAGTTTGGCCTTAAATACCCTTTTCTTGGTTTCTCAAGAAGCCTCTGGGACCAAAAAGATTTTTGGTCGCAGTGGTACAGCTTGCTCCACGCTGACGAGCGCCAAAAGCGCGAAACGCGTCTTGGATAGTTTTTCTTGCTTTATCAAGAAAATGGGTTGGCCAAATATCAGGGAACAGGCTAAATCAATGTTTAGCTGATTTCTGTTCTACTGGATGACGCTCTGCCATCTAAAAAGCACATGTGCTCCTGGTCAGGATATGCCTTCTTTATTTTTAATATATATATACAAAAATAATTGTTAAACTCAAGTTTATGCGCAGCGTGAAATATCTCCAACTATCCTTTAACTATATATTAAAAAAAAAAAATTGGCATCGTGTGAAAAACTAAATGAATTACTATATAAAGATTTTCCGAAAAAATATATATGTATGACCATCTTGTATGAAATAATAATAATAAAATAAAGTAATCGCAGAAAAAAAAATGGAAGCGCATTTTATCAAAAAAGACTACCTAATGCAAAAATAATTATCAAAGAAACCCAAATGAAAGAATAAATGACTTTAAATGAAGAAGCCTAACATAAAAAAAAAACTGTTAAACAATAAGGAGAAAGAAATAAAAAAAGGGGGGGGGGGGGGGAGAGCACCAATCATGTCGTGGCCAACTTAGCACCCAAGGTATGACAGCAGCCTTAAAGAAAATCTGGCCACGTGTTCAAACCGCGTCATTTCATTTTTTTTTTCGGCCCACGGGTCACCCAAGTAGCGTCCGCCCACTTCAAAGAGGCCGCCGACGCCCCCAATTCATTTTTTCGACCCCCCGCGTGGCCCTCAGATACAAGGTGTGGGAACATTGCCGCTACCTCTAAACACGAGACAACTCTTACTTGAATAGAAGAGGAGGGGGGGATAAACTAACGTATGGCCATCTTTAACTTCTATAGGGTGAACACCTTTAAAGAATTACCTTCAGTTTTTTTTTGGTCATCTATACTCTTAAAGTCAAATATTTTCGATAGGTTGTTTTTGCTATTTATTTATACAAAATTCATTTTTATTTTTAAATGCAATTTATGATAATAAAATATTTTTAAATTTTTTATTATGTAAATAGGTAAGAACAATGTTTAAAAAAAAATTGGTGGTGGTAATATTTCAATTCACGAATTTTAAACTCAATCGAATTTGTAGAGAGAAAAAAAATTCATGTTTTTCTCTCATTAAAAAAAAAAAAAGCATTTTATTTTAAATTTATAAACATTTTGAAACCGTATTTTAAAATATATATATTTAAAATTTTGATTGCGTATGGAAAACAAAAACACAAAGAGGTGTGTTCTTAAAATAGAGTGATAATTTTTAAATACAATAATTTTGTTCAACAATTTTCTTTTCTTTTTATTTGAATAATCATTTTCAAATTATTTAAACGTAGATTTTTCCATAACTTCCAAATGGTTCTCTCCTGCTACAAATGGGGAAAATGACAAATGTTTGCATTTACAAACACGGCAATTTAAAGCTTTAGAAATTACTCATCATATATTTCTCCAATGAAACTTATAGAGTAGCTACAAAAATGATAATTTTGATCTGAAAGAGACGAAGAAGAAATGAATTTTAAGAGAGATATGTAAATATAACATAAAGTTGCAAAACGATGGTATTTATATACCAAAAGAAGCACCTTTCCCTTTAAAAATTCCGGTTCCAAAATCACTTTCTTAGGTACCGCTCAACAAGAGCAACCTAGTTTATGATAATTGAAACAATGAATAATAAGTGAAGGTTATTCACATATTAAACAAAAGGTTAACGCGGGATTCAATCCCGGTTCATGACTGTCGGGAATCGAGGGTGTTACCTACTTGTCCACCGACTTTGTTATTCTTTTAAAAATGCATTTGATTGATCACCCCAGTGCAGAATTTTACTTTTGAAGAATGTTCCCAACACCAGTTTTGGCAAATTTAGAGAGAAAAAAAAAAAATCGGTATACCATGGTGTCGTGCTATAGCCCTAATTAGTATTGGAACAACTTTGAATTCATAGTATCCTACTGGTGTTGTGGCTCATTCTCCATCTTCACGTTCTGTATTGGAATGTTGAACCGAATGTATTGTTTCAGTGAATTTTAAAATGGATAGATACCTCTTTTGGTACATATGTATATATTATGAAAATAGAGCAATCCATAGATAAATCTTTAATTAAAAAGGCATATATTGGATCAAAATATAATTTATTTTACCAATATTTCAGCTGGCTGAACGCCAACCTTTATCAAGGTGTTATAACATTTTATAATGTTATAAATGACGCTGAGTTTGTTGTTGACACACTTTAAAATGTTATAACACCTTGATAAAGGTTGGCGTTCAGCCAGCTGAAATATTGGTAAAATAAATTATATTTTGATCCAATATATGCCTTTTTAATTAAATATGTAAATATAAATTACTTTTCACTTTGTATTTAGTACTTTGAGGTTAGAATTCTCGTCATAATTGATGATAACTGACGATGACACACGACCTTAAATCGAAGTTGACACTTGATCGAAAATCCGGATTTAAAACCTTAAAATTTAGGGTCTTGTAACTCTGTTTTAAACCCAAAGCTCTCTTATATTATGAATAAAGGAGGGGTGGGACTTCAGGGAATATTATCATTAATTACATTTTATTACGTATTGAAACCAGCAAATAACGAATATGAATAATAGGCATCAATCGATAAAGCAAGTTACATCCGGATTACTCAATGTTTTGTTTTAAAAGGGGGGCAATCACGATTTCGTGACCTCCCTTTTGTTTTCTTCGGATATCACTAACAAATTACAAGAACAATATCTATTGTAGGGGAAAAGAAAACAAAAATACAATATATATTCCCGTTTATCATATCTGATATATCAAATTCAGAATCATGATAAAAAGGGATTATCTCTTTAATATATCTGGAAAAACTAGAGGCAAGAACCCTATATGAGCAAATACAAAGGAAAATCAGACCATGTATATATAAGTCGGTGGATGAGAGGGTAACACCCTCGATTCCCGACAGTCATGAACTGGGAATGAATCCCGCGTTAAAAATTGTTTAATATGTGAATAACCTTCACATATTATTCATTGTTTCAATTATCATGAACTAGGTTGCTCTTGCTGAGCGGTACCTATTAATGTGATTTGAACCAGAATGTATATATATAAAACGCATAATAGAACCAATTTTGCAGAACAAAAGCGAAACCAATCTTATACCAGAAAGTATCCAAGTTGCCCTGACTTTGTGAGAGAGAAAAAATATATACTCTTAAACAGACATTGTTATTATATAATAAAAATCGAACCAGACCCTCTCCCCACGCCTTTTGCCAAAAAGAATCACAATAGAACAAACTATGTATAAAGAAAACCCGAATACAACAGTTATAACACCAAAAAAGAAGCACAGTAAAACAGACCGTGTACCAGACAGAGCCAATTAAGAAAATGAGACCGTGTTCTAAGAATATAAAAAGAGTAAAATATCTTCTATTTTTAAAAACCACAATAAAACCGAAGGTGGTACAAAAAGAGCTAAAATAGAACAGATATTAGTATCAAGATGAACCTAAGAAGAGCAAACCTTTTTATCAAGAACCACAACAGGACAGACCGTGGTGTATCAAGAAGAATAAAAACAGATCTTGGTACCATAAGGAACCGGAGCTGAACAGACCTTATACAAAAAATAACTACAATAGCTAGGTATCACGAAAGATCGGAATAGAACCGAACTTATTTCAAGAATAACTAGAGGAGAACAGAACTTATACCAAAACTGAACCAAGCAGGACTACAACAAAATGACCATGGTACCAAAAAAAAAATAACTACAAAAAAAAAAACAGATCTTGGGGTACTAAAAATAACCGGATTATAACAGAACTTATACCAAGAAGAACCACAATAGAACAGACTAAGAAGAACCAGAACAGAATACAGGCCATATACCAAAAAGGACCACAATAGAGCTAAAAAAAAAAAACATGGTACCATGAATAACTACATAAAATACTTAAGAACTAAGCAGAAAAGCAGAACAGACCGTGGGGTATCAAGAAAAACTAAAATAGAGCAGAGTTTAGTGCCAAAGAGAACCGAACAGAACTTAAACTTAGGAGAACCGAAGCAGAACAAACGTTATACCAAGAAAAAACCAGAGTACGCACACATAACAGGCCATATACCAAGAAGTACCATATAGTGGAGCAGACTATATACCAGAAAGAAGTACAACATAAAAGAACCCGTATATCAAGAAGAACCCGTGAGAACCACTAAAAGACCGGCCTCAAGACAATCAATGGCACTGATCACCAAATTAAAGGAAGGTATCGAAGCCATTAAGTTGGTGACACCATCATTATTTGTGGACAGGGGCTTCTGGAAACTTCGAGGGGGAGAGATAAGGAAGGTGTCTTCATCTTCTTTGTGTCCATTTTTTACAACTTCTTTTCTTTAAGTCTTTCACGGAAAACTCTTTTTGATTTGGTAAATTCCTCTAAACGTCTTAATGGCTTACAAATTTAAACGCTTTTGTTAAACCCATTTCAGATCTTAATCTTCTTCTTTCGTTGTAACCAATATAATGCCAAAAGGTATTGAGATGTTAAAACAATAAAATAAGTAGGCCTTATAGAGGATAGTTTTTCGGTATTTTCCCATAGATTGCTTTTGAACACAGCAAAGAATTTATATGAATCAATTACATACATTAAAACCCCTATATTCATATTATTAATATTTTCTATAATTAGATAGTAAAAAGGCATATATTGGATTGAATAAAATATTTCCAATATATGCCTTTTTACTATCCAATGATTTAAGTATGGATTGCTCTATTTTCAGAACAATTTTCTATAATATACACCTATCCCCCGATTTACACGGTAGATACGTTCCTGAGAAAAACGTGTAAATCGAGGGATAGGTGTATATTAAACTGTCAAATCTGAATAGGTGTTCGCCCCCTCATGAATCAGAGCCTCCCAATATTCTTTTCAACATAGGTAGAATGGAGTAGAATATCGCATTTTAGTATAGTGCGATAAAAACAAACAAAAAAAAAACTTATTTGGAAAACCGTGTAAAAGCGAAAACGTGTAAAACAAGTACCGTGTAAATCGGGGGATGGGTGTACTCATAATTTCTGATATATATGAATTGCTTATTATTTTAAATTATTTATATTTAGAGGGATAAATTGTATGAATATATTTAATATGTTCGGAGTATAATATTTATTAACTTATTAACTCATATATATATAAAATTCTGGCTCTGATTTATTATTGACCATTTATAATAATTAATAATGGATTGTATTTTTATTGTAAGGAGATTAAGAGAAAGAAAGTTTAATGAACAATACCCCAAATGAGGCTTAAATAGATATACTATTTTGAAATATTGAATGTGAGAACATTAACACACAGAGACATAAACAATAAAAAGTAAACACAGATTAATTAGTGACTACTTAAAAATATGCACTAACATTAAACTTTTTTTTTCAGTTATCCTCTTTAAAAATAATTGTTCGCACCTATTCTTCCATGCTAGAAAATGATAATAAAAAAAATCTTTCTTTCACTCTATTATTGGTATCCATATTAAAAACAAAAAACAATGAACGCTATTAAGCCTAATTAAAAATCAAATTAGAATAAACGAGCAGCCGATGGAAGCTAACAATGATCCGACAGCCGACCAATGGAAGGAACACAAAAGGGCGGAGGAAATATCGATATATCATCATTATCGCTAAATAATCATTTAATTGGGCCAAGTTTTTATTAATTTGCCTCCTCTACATCGTCAATTATCGTTCATTCATTATCTCACACCGGCGATGGTGTTAAATAATTTACAAAGTTCGCACACCAAACTCTCTGTTCCCAGGTTTATCATTCATCATAATCCTGTGTACATGCAATTAGCCCTAATTGTAGAAGTTAGTGTTTTTCAGGGGCAGTAGTATTAATTGCGCAATGATATTAAATTCGTAATCCATCAATGTAATAGGTGAAAAAGAGGAAACGCTAATTAAAATTAAAAAAAAAAACTTTTTAAAAAGTGATAGGGGACTTTTGTATTATACCTTTTTTTTTTTTTAAAAGCTTTGGCGTCTGAAATCTCACAACCAACGAAACAATCTCTGGTTTAAATTCTTTAGAGGATATGCTAAAGAATCCTTATTCAGATGATTTTAAAAATTACAAAAATCATTTTAAAATATTATATTTGCATTCTTCCCCTCTCTCTTTCTCTTTAGAGTTATCCCTTAAAATCCTTAGAAATATCAATTAATTAAGATCTTTATTAAGACATTTAGTCTTATATACAGACTCCTAAAAGATACAGCAAATGAGTGGAAAAAAGAGGGCGAAAAAATTGAAATATACAAAATTATATGGTAAAAATGAGCTTATATATTTAGCTATAATTATTTTACTCTCCTTTTTTATATATAGATTCTCGTATAATATGGGAGAGGGTAGAAAACTCTAAACTTAACAAAAAATAAAATAAAACTATATAAACTATAGATCTATTTACATAGCTCACATTTTTAACCCTGAAAAATAAACAATATTGAAATTCAAGAAAAATATCATAGCCCGGAATGCGATGTGATTAAAAAAAGTAATAATTTAACTCGAGATCATATAAAAGAATTGATATTTTTATATGCTTTTTATAAATTATGAATATCTGAATAAGAGCATGCTTATATAAATATTAGAAATTTTAACGCGCGATATTATATTCAAAATAAATTGAAATTATTATTTCATTTCTTTGATAAACGACGTTAAAAAATAATTATGATTTTTTCGAATATATTTTACGAAAAAAGCAAATAATTAAAACAATAACACAATACATTAATCAAATATAATTGGTCACTGATTATTTAATTAAGTTAAAAGTAATTAACTCGAGGGATGGCGTCCGTGTTAATAAACTCGACTTTGTTTTCATCGTCTGTATTCTTTATGTTTATATAATACGGTATATATATATATATATCTTTTAATGTAAAATATAAACAGAAAAAGCAAGCTATTTAACAAGAAAATATTCTATAAGCTTATAACACGGGTAAGTAAAATATATTAAAATTTCGTTAGGCATTTATCAGTAGTTTGTATTATAGAGTAATCATAAAATATATATCTATATTATACTGATATGGATATTTATAGCGTACATACATATCAAAACATCATTGATTTATTGGCAAGTTTTCATTTTATTTATTTTTTAAATTTAGAATTTGAAAATAAAAGCGACGCTTTAAAATTATCGCATATAGAAAATTATAAGCTTTTTTGAAAATAAAAGTTACACAAGAAACTTAGCCCTGGAAGCTTTATTTATTTTATTATCAACTTTTTTTTTGTATATTTTTCAAATTTTAAAATTAAATTTACCACATGTAACGCCGAATATTAAACCACGAATCAATTTCGATTGATATATCGTCTGTTTCTATAATACTTTATTGATGTTGAGATGAAGGGATTAAGATCCAGTTTTTAGGGTCGTTGTGCTGCATAACAACATGAAAGTAATTAATCTTTAGTGCCTATAAATCATATTTAATAACGCATTACACTATTAAAACATTTTCCTTCTTAATAAAGGCGTAATATGTATATATTTTTTATTTGAAGCTCTATTTACATTTTAAAACAAAGTTCTATTTTCTAAAAAAAAATCCAATTATGTGCCCAAAGTTTACAATCTAAAAAAAATTGTAATATATATCATACACAATAATATTATAATTTTATCTCGATATAAAATCATATATTATATTTCAAATACTTAAACGAAGTTTAAAATATTTTTATGGAAATTATTTTACTAAAAAAGGAAACATTATCGCATACAAAATATTTTTAAAACTTAATTCTGTTGACGTTATGTGGCGCTGAGTTTGTTGTTGGCACACATTAAAATGTTATAATACCTTGATAAAGGTTGGCGTTCAGCCAATGGTAAAATAAATTATGTTTTGATCCAATATATGTCTTTTTAATTAAACAAAATATTTAATATTATTACTGGATATTTTTATCTGCGTGATATATACAAAAGTTTTGCATATTTTACCTAGTATACAGGGATATAAATATATATTTCTACGCTCCGGGAACCTGGGTTATAAATATCTATCTATATTTTAAAAAGATTGAATAGTATTTTTTATCAAGCTTCCGATTGATATTCCCCCCTTGATATTGAAACAAAAGATTGTTTTCTTGAAATATGAATTCAAGTAGTTTTTTTTTATCTCAATCTGTATTCTAAAAATATAAATATACTTTCACAAATTCGTAATAAGGTGAAAAAGACGAATTGTAATAAAGAAGCATATTAAAATTCGTATATCTATAATGTTTTTTTTTTTTTTTTTTTTTACGAGTGGGGTTTTGAATTTATGGAAGAAATTGTTGTGATGGATTTTTACTGTAATGGTGTAGTACATGGATAATTATTACGGTTTTATAGAGAACGGTAGGAAGAGGAATAAATGAATAGTAAGCTTTGAATAAATAAAGAATAATTCAAGATAGAGAAGTCACTGGAGACAAGAACAGAGAAACTGAAGAATTGGACTGATGGACTGGATGGGAAGTTATGAAGAAATAAAGAACTCAAGATATCACTGGAGACAAGAACAGAGAAACTGAAGAATTGGACTGATGGACTGGATGGGAAGTTATGAAGAAATAAAGAACTCAAGATAGAGAAGTCACTGGAGACAAGAACAGAGAAACTGAAGAATTGGACTGATGGACTGGATGGGAAGTTATGAAGAAATAAAGAACTCAAGATATCACTGGAGACAAGAACAGAGAAACTGAAGAATTGGACTGATGGACTGGATGGGAAGTTATGAAGAAATAAAGAACTCAAGATAGAGAAGTCACTGGAGACAAGAACAGAGAAACTGAAGAATTGGACTGATGGACTGGATGGGAAGTTATGAAGAAATAAAGAACTCAAGATAGAGAAGTCACTGGAGACAAGAACAGAGAAACTGAAGAATTGGACTGATGAACTGGATGGGAAGTTATGAAGAAATAAAGAACTCAAGATAGAGAAGTCACTGGAGACAAGAACAGAGAAACTGAATAATTGGACTGATGAACTGGATGGGAAGTTATGAAGAAATAAAGAACTCAAGATAGAGAAGTCACTGGAGACAAGAACAGAGAAACTGAAGAATTGGACTGATGGACTGGATGGGAAGTTATGAAGAAATAAAGAACTCAAGATAGAGAAGTCACTGGAGACAAGAACAGAGAAACTGAAGAATTGGACTGATGGACTGGATGGGAAGTTATGAAGAAATAAAGAACTCAAGATAGAGAAGTCACTGGAGACAAGAACAGAGAAACTGAAGAATTGGACTGATGGACTGGATGGGAAGTTATGAAGAAATAAAGAACTCAAGATAGAGAAGTCACTGGAGACAAGAACAGAGAAACTGAAGAATTGAACTGATGGACTGGATGGGAAGTTATGAAGAAATAAAGAACTCAAGATAGAGAAGTCACTGGAGCCAAGAACAGAGAAACTGAAGAATTGAACTGATGGACTGGATGGGAAGTTATGAAGAAATAAAGAACTCAAGATAGAGAAGTCACTGGAGACCTGCACAAGAACAGAGAAACTGAAGAATTATGGAGATGGCCACAAGATGACTCACAGTTTTTTTTTTTACGTCTTTTTTTGATGGGAGAAAGGTTTTTTTTTTTAATTCTTTTCTTTCCTTAGGGTAAAAATTTCCAGTAATATTATCAAATTGCCTTTGCTATAAAAATCCTTTACCCTATTCTTTTTAAAATCACGCTAATTTTCCCCCTTTCTTGAAGGAAAACAACAAGGGAATTGTACAAGCTGGCGGTATGTAAATAGGACGTGAAGAGACCGACAGAGAGGAGTAAGCTGTCAACATTCTCGTGTACCCAGACAAGCTGTCACTCACTCAACAGTGGACGAAGATCAAAAAGCTGGCGCTCATGTTAATCCTCCCTCATCTTCCCTCTTTCCTTCTTCTCCCCTTCCCTTCAATCCTCCACCATTTCTTTTCCCCGGCCACAGCCACTTGGTCAAAGTTTAAAGAAGTCATCACCCCGTGGTTCGATTATTGGAAATGTTTTGGAGAAATGGATGTGATGACCACAGATCGTTCATCTATTTCCCATTTGTCATCCCCCCCTCTGTGTGACAACGGGGCGTGACATTGGCAGAAAGGGCTCCTGCACACACGACCTGAAAAATGAAGTTGAGTAACAATCGACGAACTTCCTTAATGCACAATAACGTATTGGATTGCGTCCACCCGTAAAATTTATGATAATGTCATTCTGTCATGTTATTCTCCTGTTTTAATCTATCGTGTGGAGTCTGTCTGTCACCACCATATTGTGAAGTTTGTTTTGGTGGTGCTGGTGGCTCTACTCGAGCGAGCGAAGTTGATGATGAGAGGAAGGTATTTGTGTTGAATGATAGATCACACCAAGTTTGTTGTTGTTGCGAAATTTGTTTCCCTAGAGACCACCTGTCTTGTACGCCATGTTCTGGAGAGATAGTACGTAGCTACATGCCTTCTAGAGACGTTAATTGCATATTTACTATTGATCCCACTATACAAAGAGATCTTACATCTACAGTACTACATAATAGAGGAGAGAATCCTCAGCACTACCAGACTCTATAAAGAATCTACAACAACGACCCTATATATATATAGGCCAAAACACGATGATAGAGATACATTATATACTTTCCATTTATCCACTCTCCAATCATATATCAACATTACGGCAACCCAAGACATAACACAGTAGAGTCCCCCATAAAACTTCCCTTAAAAAACCGCCCAGAAGCATAGCTAAAACAGTAAAGTCAAATTCAAGAGAAGTCTTTCAACCAAACCAAGTCTCTGATGAGAAACTACCTTCAGAAGAGTCCGGATTTAGCCACGTTTTTTTAGGCTATGGTCTTTAATGTGGGATGCTCCATTATATTGGAGATACAACATATACGCCATAAAATTTTATTTGATCCTCACTCTCCAATATCAACAGCAGCTCAAGACAAGAGATATATCAACAGTAGACTTCCCAAACCGTGATTTATATAGTGTTACATTTTATATATAGATTCAAAGTTCACGCTGGGTTTTTAAACGGTATCCACGTAGTTGACAATTCCCAGTCGCACCAAGTCTGACTGTCACCTCCATACGGTGCCCTCTGGATAGCCAACCAACGACATCAGCTCCCCATCATGGAGATTGGGATAATAATAATAATAAAAGTCGTACCATTAGCGAACACAGCAGTCGGCAATAGACGAGACGAACACCGCCACAAAGAGCTATCGGTAGAATCCATCTAGAAGGTTACCTGGGCTGCAGACAGGACTGCTAATTAAAGAAACATCAGAGCCTGCTGTCACACGGACTTCTCGGCACTCAACAGGGGGAGGGACTGGAGGGACCGCCCAGCGGCCTAGATTTACCCTCTCCCTTCCTGTGCCGCTGTCAGGATCCCCCTGCTTCAATTTGCACTTTTTAATGAAGAATGGGGGGCAGTAATGGGAATCTGATACCCTTCTTTTATGAGCTTCGAAATCCTAGCCTAAATGGGGGGAACCCCTTGATTCACGAGCGTCCTGAGATCTGGTTTTAATTATAGACATACACGCACAAACCCAAGTAAAAAAAAATCTCAGAAATAAAGTCTCGATAGATCTTAAATAAAAAAACTTTACAAAACTTACCTGCAACAGAATTCTGAAACCTAGCCTTATTTATCCTGAAATATTACTTCAGAATATATTTTGAATGTTCTTTAAAGGATCCTGAAAATTTAGATTATGAAAAGCTCCTTGCTTGTGGATTACAAGATATTGTTTTAAGGAATCAAAAAAACTTAGATCAAACATAATTCCGATACCTATCCTAACGCATTCCGATGTTTTAAGATAACCAAAAACCTAGATTCAGAGAAACTTTTAAAACTAGCCCATTGTGTGTGGTTTTCCATTGTTTTAAATACATTCGAAAACCTAGACTTAACGAAATTCTGAAACCAATGGATTTCCACATCTCGATATTAGACATGAAAAAAACCCTACTTTTAATAGAACTCTGAAACCTTTACTTGAAGTTATCCAAAAGTTTACCTTCAGAAAAACTAGAAATCTAGCCTAAAAGATCCCGAAACTTTTTGCTACAAGGCTTTCAAAAGCCTAAACGGCGTGTTACAAAAATCTAGCCAAAGTGAAAACCATACAGTTAGCTTCAAGGCAAAGCTCTGAAACCCTTACATGACTAGGGAACCGAATATAATCTAGGTTTGTTCTAAACAAAACCCATCTCGCTGAATAATCACCTAACTTTATTGTTGTCCCTGATTCTAGGTGGTTGATCTTACCTGGTCCGTCTTTGTTTGACGGGGATCTCAGGTTAGATTGAACCTAGCCACGGCTCAAATGTGTGGCCCCATCAGAGAAAAGTTGGAAAATATAATAATAATTTTTATTTTCTCTCAATTTACCTTACAAAGACCACGTTAAATGATAATAAATTACAAATCTAATCAACGATTTAAAAAAAAGATGTTTTAAATTGAAAACATACATATACATAAATTTAATATAAACAACTGAAATATTGGTAAAATAAATGATATTTTGATCCAATATATGCCTTTTTAATTAAAAAATACATAAATATATATATAGCTTTATTAAGACCACCGATCTTATACAGATTCACAGCAGGAAGGAAGCATAGATGGAATTCCTTTTAAATTGAAAACGAGACATATAATTAAATTTATATTTTTAAAAAATATATATAAGTATAGAGTTTAAGGGTAACTTTACGATGTAGAAATCAATTTTCGGAACTCAGCTCATAAAGAGAAGGAAAAAGTTTGTGTAAAAAGGAAGACTGTAAAGACACACCGCTGTCTGGTAGGGAAGTTACAACTTGGGGGGTGAGAGAGGAAGTGGGTGGTTAGTTGTAACTGTGTGTTGAATGTTTTCTGGATAAGTAAAAAAAGCTGTGACTGTGTATCTGTCACAACTCCGCAATGTCCCCAAGAATTGTCGTACCCTACCTGACAGATTCACCCAACTCTCTATCTAACGGATTCTTACATAAGTCCAATAGCACAATAAAATAAATCTTTAATCAAAATGACATATTATAATAACGAATAGATTCAAAAAAGGATAAGTTTCTTTATTTGTAAAATCGATTCGAGCTTTCAGCAGCCCTCCATTATTCCTGTAGAAGGGCTGCTTGCGCCCGAAAGCTCGAATCGATTTTACAAATAAAGAAACTTATCCTTTTTTGAATCTATTCGTTATTATAATATATTGAAAGGATTACTCGTCTTATAAAATGACATATATTGGATCAAAATATCATTTATTTTACCAATATTTCAGTTGGCTGAACGCCAACCTTTATCAAGGTATTATAACATATTTAATGTGTGTCAACAAAGGTTGGCGTTCAGCCAACTGAAATATTGGTAAAATAAATGATATTTTGATCCAATTTTAATAAAAGATTTATTTATGGATTGCTCTATTTTCAAAATGAAATAAATGTACAAAGAAAATACATCATAACGATGTAATTAGTTTATCACCACTGTAAAGAACGTGTAACACAGCACCTCTTTTGTCATGTTCACATAACAACCTGTATACCGTCGTTTCGAGCTATGGCCTTCATCAGTACAGAGGCGGCTTGGATTTCATTCCCGGAGACGGTGTAATAATAATATTGTTACGAGAAGAGCTCGCCAGGCGTCCTGTACCGAAGAGCTCATGGCTAGAGGAGAGCGTGCTGCTGGCTGTTTTAAAAAGGGAAACATCTCTCTAATAGAAGGCTTGCAAAACTCGTCCAAGTTAATTTCTGGAGTATTCAACTTCTTTAACCTTTACAGGGAGGAGCTACTCCGCGGCGGAAGAAACCGGAGGGATCACGCGCTACAATATTAATATACTATTGAAATTACAACAACAGCTATAAAAAGCTTTATTAAGACCTTTCAGTCTTATACAGATTCTACAAACAGAAATGTAGAGTACATGCAGGAATAACAGTATTAGTATCAGTAATAAGCATTGTTATAATTTTTAAAGCTAATCACATAAAGGTAATATGAAATTTATATACAGGAAATCTTAATTAAGACAATCAAGCTAATAAATAACTATTGAAATTATTATATGCATTGGAATTTTAAAGATAATATCGAGTTTCGAAACTTCATCGAAAAATCTTCCGTCTTTAAATTTGTTGAGCCATTTCTTTCTTTGTAACCTGCGCGAGATGTGAAATTTATTTATAAATATTATAAAATATTACACTGCGACGTCTTGATAACAGATTTTCCGTGAAGATGTTTATTTAATTCTCTCACAGCTGTTTCCCAGCTTTAGCCATCTTCTTAACAGCCCTTTTTTTCAAACAAAGTCATTAAAAAAAGCTAAATAAGAGATTTCAACCGAGATTAGCATTCCGATGTCTTGGAATATCTCCCTCACTCACGTGTCAGGCTAATGCTCTAGTTATATTTATACTAGACAAATGACTAGACTTCCCAGGTTTTGCCTGTGAGTAATTAATCTACCCATACTGCTTTAACAAAAATTAGCATTACTAGTTTCAGTAGCTATCGAAGTATTAGTAGTAAGAGTAGTAGTAACATTTTCTCCAACCCTGGAATATACCAATTTGACTGTTATATCAGACCAATTTGCATATTTCAGGGTAGAAACTATGACACTGATTGACAAGACTTTTTCTATCTATCCTGTCAAAGTGTTTCTCGCGGACAGGTCAAATATTGTGGAAAACGATACAGAATATGCAAATTGGACTATTATCAGACCAATTTGCATATTTCAGGGTAGAAACTATGACACTGATTGACAAGACTTTTTCTATCTATCCTGTCAAAGTGTTTCTCGCGGACAGGTCAAATATTGTGGAAAACGATACAGAATATGCAAATTGGACTATTATCAGACCAATTTGCATATTTCAGGGTAGAAACTATGACACTGATTGACAAGACTTTTTCTATCTATCCTGTCAAAGTGTTTCTCGCGGACAGGTCAAATATTGTGGAAAACGATACAGAATATGCAAATTGGACTATTATCAGACCAATTTGCATATTTCAGGGTAGAAACTATGACACTGATTGACAAGACTTTTTCTATCTATCCTGTCAAAGTGTTTCTCGCGGACAGGTCAAATATTGTGGAAAACTATACAGAATATGCTAATTGGACTATTATCAGACCAATTTGCATATTTCAGGGTAGAAACTATGACACTGACTGACAAGACTTTTTCTATCTATCCTGTCAAAGTGTTTCTCGCGGACAGGTCAAATATTGTGGAAAACGATACAGAATATGCAAATTGGACTATTATCAGACCAATTTCAATATATCAGGATAAAAACTATGACACTGACTATCTATATCGTGCCAAAATTTTATCCGGATAGTTCAAATATTGTGGATACGTATGAATAACAAACAAACCCACAATTATTTAGTTCGATATAAGCTATTTAAATCCAAATCTTTTCTTATATAAATACTTTTTAGTTATCCCCTCAATCCATATTTACATAGGTATTGTCTATTTATTGGAGAAAAGAGGTTTCAGCATACCTATCAGTTTATGTCCTCCCATGTACTTAGCTAGTGATTTTCTCCATTAAAAAAATAAGATTTAAATTATTTCTATTATATTTTCTCCTTTACAATTCTTTGTTTTCGCCGTTAAGAAGGGAAAAGAACCCAAAGGTGCAAAAAAGATTGAAGGCGTTTTAAAACTCCCATTCCAGAAATTTACGATGATGATGACCATCAAAAACGATGATGAGCTAGCTGAAGAGTAAAAGCGACTCCGTGCATCACGATTTTGGTCGGGGGTCAAAAACGGATGATGACCATCAGTAGCATCAATGATTTAAAGCTAAAAAAAAAAATATCATAAAGATCTAGAAAACTACATGGCGGCAACATTGGCCGACTTGCTTGATCGTCTGAATTTTACATTTCCGTCTGTTGGAATATATGTAAATATACACATATAAAAATTAGGTTTACATTGTACATACATTTTGAGAATTTAGCCCTTAAAAAGGATAATTTTAAATATAGAATTATAAATAATACTTTCTTTTCTAAAATATATATTTTATTTTTAAATTATTTGCTCACATATTTTGTCAAATATCAATATAGATTAGGCACAGTCTCTCTATAGCTAATTATTATAATAATTTAGAACTATCATATGACGAGGAGATAAAAAGAATAGAATTAGTTAATGCGATGTTTTCATATTATATTCTTTCAATAATATTCCTGTTTTTTTGGACCATTGACCGAGAACGATGTGATTATTTTTATATGTCATCTTTCGTTCTTCAAGCTCTACAAATGTTATAATCCACCACGGTTCAACAAGATAGTTAATTGAAAATAAAATTCTAAATATAAATTTCTTTATATAGGCCACCTGCCAGATAGATGAGGTAATATACGTTTAATAAATCTAAAATCACTTTAATATTGTTCTTGAATTCAAGTTTATATACTTATGTTTACGAAAATTATTATATATACAGCTAGACTAGACTTATATACATATATAATTTTTTTTTTAAATAGAGCAATCCATATTTAATATATTAGATAATAAATAGGCATATATTGGATTTAATAAAAGATTTATTTTGCCAATATTTCGGCTGGCTGAACGCCAACCTTTATCGAGGCATTACATTTTTGTATACACAAACTCAGCGCCGCATACTGAGTTTGTGTATACAAAAATGTAATGCCTCGATAAAGGTTGGCGTTCAGCCAGCCGAAATATTGGCAAAATAAATCTTTTATTAAATCCAATATATGCCTTTTTATTATCTAATATATTACTATAATTCAAGAACCTTTAGGAAGGTGGCAGGGGGTCGCCGAAATGTGGGGGGGGGGGGGGGGGGGGAATAAAAATAATTTGAAAAATAATTAAAATACGGAGAAAACTATATTCTTATTAATAATAATGATAAAACCTCGCAACCAGCAAATGTCATTTTCAAAAATCCCTTCAGGTAATAGGAAGACGATAATAATAAAATAAATCCCTTGTTGTGTTGTAACGTTCTATGAAGTAATGAAAGATTTTGACATCGAGGTCTTCATCAGTATTCAGCCTTTTTCTGGAATCTTCACGACTTGGGCGTTTGCAGTCTCTCTTCAAGGACCACCTCTTCCCCTCTATTCAATTTCCTCTCTTTTAAAACCTTCGTCATTTTTTTTTTAAATCGTAAAGGGTGACACATCAGATTCTAAGAAAACCTATTACATATTAGAGATAAAGGCATAAATAAACCTTTATTGAGTCCTTTTGTCGTATGCAAAAGTTCTTCAACAGACGAACGGGATATGAGCAGATTATTTAAGGAAATTCTTGGCGAAAGTAATAAAGGCAAATATAAACACACATAAGCTTTGAAGACACTGGAACTATATTTCTCTACCAGTATCTAACTTTCTTACCGATATTATATTGCCACTTGGAAAATTAGGTAAGACGAACTTCAGGATGAGACAGCAATTTTTTTTAAGGCAAAAACAAACTATCGGAAATATCTTTATTCACGGGGCTGCTAAATAAATGCGAACAAACTATGAAGGATAAACAAAAGATAAGGAATGAAGGAAGTTTACAGAGTAGTAAAATATAAACATAAAAAAATGATACTCTGTTAATACTAGTGTAAAATCATAAATACTTCGCTACAATATAGCCAGTAGAACATCCCACTAGAAACAGTTCAAAGACACCATGGTCTCTCATTAGAGTTTGGATTTGTTCAGTTTAAGCAATTATCCAATTTGTCCAAAAATTCGTTTTTTTTTTTACTAATGGTAGGAGGATACTTCTATCTGAATGTCACTTTTCCTCTGCAACTAGTTGTTGTCATTTAGAAAGAGGTACTATTGTGTATGTATATTCATTTTACGAATATATTTATATATACACTCATGGACAAAAATTAAGGAAGTGGAAAGCCTTTGATGTCTCCGGTCGTCTGATTTTTTTGAAGGAGATAGAGACTATTTTGTTCACACTGGGTTATCTTGTGTATCAAATATCTTTCAGAGTTATTTTCTGAATCTCAATATACATGCTAAAAGGTACAACTTCCTTAAGTTTTGTCCATGAGTGGATATAAAAATTGATAATAATTTATTTAATCATATATAAATCTTGAAATAAAACAGTTTCACCCTTATAACTGCAATATTTCAGCATATTTCCTTTCATAATAGTGTTTTTTTTACTACCGTGAATTTTCGCACTCCTTTCAAGGCGTTTTATGTGGAACTAATGGGCGAAGTGTTGGGAAAGATGGAAGGAAATTTGACCATACGCGACAGACCTGTAATCAATTCGCAGACGATTCTTTCAAAATTAGGAGGCAGACGACGGTGCTAATGATGGCGACCTCTATGTTTATCCCCAAATAAGGAAAACGTTATTGCAGAAGAGAAATTAGGTGTACTAACATTAAAAAACGTTTATACGCAAGTTTTATACTCCCTAATTTTGAGGGAAGGCAAAGTATACTCATGCGCGAAAAAGAGGTAACTCAACTTTAAAAAAGATGTCATAATACGTTTAAGTCTCTTTCTTATCTTTTTATCTAAACAATATACTCTGAATGACAAGCATGCTCCCAAAGCTTTTTTAATAAAAAAGACGTTACATCATTTTCAGACATATACCAGGAAATTAAAAAAAAAGCAAAGTAAAGAAGAGAAAGGGTAAAATACAGATGTATATTAACATTTCTAAATAATAATAAAGATGGTGTATATATATATTAATAATAGAGATCAATCCATAAATAAATCACGATAAAATAAAAAGACATATATTGAGGGGTCAAAAAATAATTTATTTACCAATATTTTGTTTGACTGAAGTTGTTGTAACTTGATAAGAAGGGATTGTCTGAAAGCTTCTTTTAATAAAAGTAAATAAAAAGGGTTGACGGCGTTTGATGTTTTTTTTTTTTTTTGTAAATTCTATAAATGTTTTAGAATTTTCTGTGATTTTACTGAATTTTATTTTACCCCTCAGCTCTCTCTTTCTCTCAAAATAAAGAAATATTTATATATTTTAAAAAGTGAAAAGAAAACTTGAAACTTTTTTTAGCTTCCATTATTTTGTATAGAAGCCTTATAAAACTGAGTCAATATTTGAAAAAAAAAAAGTATTTAATCAAAAACGAGAATGGAACAAAGTTTCACATAAATAATAAAAGTAATGACTCGTGTTTTTAACGATTTAAAAATTCCATTTAAATTATTCTCGGCTTACCCAAAACCCCCTCTTCACATAACCAGAATTAACACAAAGCAATAACGCGCCATCTATACATATAAATTGAAAGGATTTAAAATCACGAATGTTTCTTTTCTACATAATACAAACTTCTACTGTCCTTACTGCAATGAAAAAGTAAGGACAGTAGAAGTTTGTATTATGTATAAAATAAACATTCGTGTTTTTAAATCCTTTCAATTTATATGTATAACCAGAATTACTTATTATAGAAAGATTTGCTATTTGAAAAGATGAATGTAAAAAAGACGAACCCCTTCTTTAATAAACACGTATACTGTCTAATTACCATTTTCTTGTCGTTAATAGAGGGGAAACCTCCTTAATGACATTCCATAATGATGAGTATGATAGGTGTCAGTCATGGAAACAACCTTTCCAGAAACTCCTTAAAATGTGGGGAAGGTAAAAAAAATTCTAATCACAAACAATAAAATAGATTTATTATATTGGCATTCATTATATAGTTACTTCTTATGTAATATATTCGGAATTGATGGATTTTTATTTCCACATAAACCATGTCCGGCTTGATTAATCTCTTTCAGATTTCACTCATCTATGGGTAAAAACTCTTTTTTTTTTAATCAGACGTAGAAAGAAAGTAATAATAATTTCCACTTTGGGGGGGGGGGGGGGGGGGGGGGGGGAAACATATCTAACGCAAATTTCTCCCATTTTTACCTAAATGATTGATATTATTAAAGAGTATTAAAGAGTAAAACGTATTTTTTTAAATACTTTTAGAAAATTAGCTTGTGGAAAATACAACTCCCTTATCATGTAATTAAATAGCCAAAAAAAGAAAAGTAGGAAGGAATTTGTTACCTAATATATTGTCCACAGGTTGTGTAATTTGCATAACCGTCATACATATGTGCATATTGTATTGCATATATGCTGATAAAAAATATTCACTATATAAGCGTAAATTAGAAATATACAGATTGATCTGGAAAGCGGGTTTTTTCACATTAGCTTATTCATATTAATCTCTCTGAAATAGAATAAATGTAATAAAGCTTTTACAATATATATTAATTTTATTGTTTTTTAGGGCAATACATCTTTGTTATATGCGACAGTAGATGATATATCAGTTGGGAATTCAAAGAAGAATACCCCACGTGTGGCCTCAATACAAAAACTGGACTTCAAGCAAGAAAAACACAGCACTGATTCTTTCTGTAACCTAATGCACCAAATTCAGACAGGTCTTGATCATCTAGATAAGTTGACGGCTTTCCTCCGTACAACATGTTTATACTACCGTTCTAGAGATTGTTTAAAATTTGTGAAATATCCATCTCCAGAATAAATAAACTATAATACACTCTAGCCCCTTATCTACATTCAAATAATGTTGGCGGAAATGGTAGATACACCAATGTAACAACACTAGACTGATCTGGTTAGCTTCTTTAAAATTAAAATTTTGCAATAAATAGCTATACTCAAGTTACACATACGAAAGTTGCATATATAGAGAATATGTAATACAGTAACCTATATTTACATATGTAATAAACTCACGTCTCCCCGATCGTTCAGGGTATCAACCAATTTACGAAAATCAAAGTTGGTATTTTTTCCGATAGATGGCAATTAGCCATCAGAAATATTGAAATGCAAGATCGCGGGAGATGGTATTTCATTATGTTATCCCACCGCGATCCATTTCTATACTTTCAAGCTTGTTTTACCTATTTGAATATATGTTCCTATTCGTTGCTTGTTACTAGGGATTAGTAACAAAGCATTAAAGATACCTCCCCTCATATTGGAACTTTATTGAAATGGGAAGCTTTCAGACAAGCTCTTTCTCAGCTCAATGTATAACTGTAGTAAGACGAGTAAAAAAGAAAACTTTAATAAAGAAAATTTGAAATATAATGATCTCGTTCATTTTGATTTGCATATAAATCAATAAATACCTTTATATACAGATTCTCCTTAAAAATACAGAAAAGGAGTAGAAAGAAATTCGAGTTTTCCTTTCAAAAAATGGGAAATATGTATATGTATATGAGAATTCGAAACTATTATAGACACGTATGATTTTTTAAAAAAGTAAACAATTTTCTACTGCCCTTACTGCAATGAAAAATTAATAATTTTAATTTTCGTTTTACAATCATCAGCTGCGTTATATTGTATTTTAAAATGTTACTTTAAATATAAGTTATGAACGGGTTATGTGTGGGTTCGATTCCCGCCCCTGGACACTTTTTATTTTTCCGTTCTCCATTGCTCTTCATGTTTCACCTTTCCATACCTCATCCTCAAAGTTAGAAATGTCGCTATTTCTCTTTGGAAATAAATTTCGATTTTTAAAAGAAACATTCGCGGTATAATTTTAATTTTCGTTTTATAAAAATTAAGGGATTAATAGTTTCGAAATTTCATAACAGATGACGCGCTAATGTATCATATATATATATATATGTTATTTTGATATTGTATTATATATATACATAGTTTATATGTACTCTCCCGCTCTACTTTTTATATATAGAGATTGCCGTAAAGTTTATGGGAGAAGAAAGAAAAACCTTTCTCAACAATATATATATATCTTAAAGGATGTACATTTTTCTCTGCCCTATATAAGTTCCAGGACAGCTAGTGCCAATCAGCTTTAACTTAGCCGTGTACATACCCTTATAACAATAGGCTCTGGTTTTTATCACATCAAATATTGAATACCTGGCACGTATGGTGAAATGGTGTACTGTTATTCCTGCATGTACCCTACATTTATGCTCTGAGAATCTATATAAGACCAAAAGGTCTTAAACTTTTTGTTGTTGTTTGTTGTTTTTGAAAGAGTGTATTTTTAGAAAGGGGATTGCAGTTTAACAGCATTTTACCGAACACAGATTATAAGTGTTTATTTTATGAATCATCATTTAGGTGAACATACCTGAGTTTTGTCCCACATGATTCTTTTGATAACATTGGCTCATCATTGGCCATAGATATAGCTTATCTTTATAGATAGTTGATTCCCATATTTACATATCAGACATCTTCATATAATAGCGAATTTTCAATTTATATCAGGATTTTTTGAAAGTAGAAGTATCATAACAAAAACGAGATATACGTCAAAATTTGGAAGATATCAATTAATACATCGTTTATATTAAGACCTTTAATCTTGTATATAGATTGAGAGATACACGAAATGTGACGGGAAAAAACAGGGAGAAATAACTGCGAATTTACATAGTTATATGGGAAATATGTAAATAAAGACATAGTAATAATAATAATGAAAAACGGCTTCCGAGGATTCCAAGTTTCTTGCTTTATTTACATATTCTCTTAAGCTTTCGGGTATTTTAAACCCTTCTACAGGAGGATATGGCAAAACGAAAGCAAGAAATATAGCCTCGGAAGCCGTTTTATCATTTATATTATATTTCAGAGGATTTTATCTTTCGAACATATGAACATTTATTTTGATATATTACAGAAGATATTCTAAATCCTTTTTCTCAAGTCGATCACATATTCCAACGGTCTCTGTTGTAGCGATACAGTTAAAGATAATAGTTAAAGATAGAGAAAGAACCTGGAGGGAGAAGCAACCTTATTTATCATGAATATCATGGCTTGTACCAGGTAAGCTTGAAACGAGCACAACCTGTAAGAATATGGGCCATTCGCTTATCTGAATATGTGTGTTAATAAAAAAACATTTCAAAAATCTCCAAGCTATGAATTATTTATTGTGGATTGCTCAATATTCAGAACACCTCTCTCTCTCGTTGTATTTCACCTCGTTGCATCTTGTAGCAGTTAGATTCCTAAAACGTCAGAAACAGTTCTTGGTATATATCTTGATGATAATATTGTAGCGTAGAAAAATCAAGTATTTTTATATCTGGGGATGTGAAAGTATTTATTGATGACGTCAGCACGACAAGTCGACAGTGGTTACTCAACAACAACAACAAAAGCCTTTATTGAGGACCTCTCGTCCTATAAAGGATTCGCCAGTTTACAGAGTAATTGAAGAGAAGAGAACTAAGAATACAGAGAGAAACCTATAAGTAGTAGGTATAGTATAGTATTTTCTACACTGTGACTATATACAGCAGCAGCAACAAGCCTTTTACTGGAATCAAAGTCCCATACAGGATTCGTCATTCTAATCCTGACAAAGATTATTTGCATATAATCTATATAACAGATTAATATATATTTATATAATCTGTTGAATATTTTCATTGAATAATTAAATTAAATAATAAATTATTTCTTCGCCACAATATTATAAAATAAATAAAGCTTCCAGGGTTAAGTTTCTTATACAACTTTTTATTTTCAAGCTTTCAGACTTGTCAGTTCTTCAACAGGATTATCACGTTAACAACTTAATAATAAATACAATTTTTATATATACATATTATTATATACATATTTTAAATACTTATTAATTTTATTTTTCATAGTAAAAAAGGGGTATATTAAACTTTTTTTTCAAAATTTTGATTTTCAAACAGAAATAATGTAGTATATTTTTCTCTCAATATATAATACAATTTTTATATACATATTATTATATACATATTTTAAAATATTTATTATATATTGAGAGAAAAATATATTACATTATTTCTGTTTGAAAATCAAAATTTTGAAAAAAAAATTTAATATACCCTTACTATGAAAAATAAAATGAAACCACCCAAAGACACATACACAAGGAAGAAGAGTTTCTTTGATTAGAACGATGTAATATGTAAATTACACAAGTTGAACTTATAATGTATCATAATGATATAAATACTTAGAACAACAGACTGAACATGTTGGAGGTTTCACATCTCCATTGTTGCATATTGGCTGGTTTCTTGGACAACTACAGCTTCAAACACAAAGCTGTCAAGTCTGTTCATCTTTAAACTGTAGATTTTATTCGGAGTTTCAGGAGATCATCCCAGAGCTTGTCTATGTATTCTCTCAATATCTTCTTCTTCTTTTTTATCTCCACTCAATCATATTAGGGTATCAAGCTTGTAGAGCTTGAGACTTGACAACCATCATGACTGGGTTAAGTAGAATGCGTCTGTCTTTTTCATTAAGACTTGGAGCACTACTCAGTGGCAGGCCGACATATCTCCAATATGAAATGGCCACCTCTGACATGAGGAACAGACGCCATGTACAGCCGCTCCTAACATGGAGTACAAACTCTGCTCATCCTGTATCCCTGAATTAGGAGCCCTTACAGGGTACTATCAGCCAGGCCAGCTGAGCCCAGGTTCTCAATTCTCATTCTCTCAATATGAAGAGAGTGAATTAAATATGTTATGAATATTTTGTTTTGTTGTTGAAAAAGATAGAGAATTAGAGGTGCAGTCGTGAAAATAGGAAATATAATTATTTACCCATCAAGTAGTTTTTATTTTAAATTACTTAAAGCAAATTACACATAAAATTATTTTTCCCAGTAATATAGAATTTATAAAAATGAATTCTATAATCGTGAATTAAAAAAAAAAATAGGTAGGTTCAACTATACATATTTACAACAATATTCAAAGTGCTATGTTCTAAATCTATGGTCAAAAATGTAGAACAGTCAATGAATGAAAATAAAATATGTTTAAAAAAAATAATAATAATTGCATTTTAGATTATATAATATATATACTATTATATAGAGAAAGATCAATTATATTTAATATCTCTAGATTTCTTGCTTAAAGATGGCTTCTCTAACTGAGAACTCTATTAAAATTGACTTAAAATAATAAATATATTTTAACTTTAAAATTTTACACAAATAAATTTACTGGCAATGCGCTTCTTTTAAATATCATCAAATATAATCTCTACAGACCTTACTGCTAGAGATAATATTTGATGATATTTAAAAGAAACGCATTGCCAGTAAATTTACTTGTGTAAAATTTTAACGATAGATGGCAATTAAATTTAACTTTGTTTGAAATTTGATTTTTGCCGTGACGGCCTTACTACGTACACAATAATATATAACATAGCTCTATACATATACATTCTTGTTTGATTTTATAATAGCCAACATTTTGTATATCTCTCTTTATAGAAAAGACAATGTATGTAACATCTATATCTACATATTTCCCATATAACTTTATAAATTCGAATTTATCCCTCTTTTTCCTCGTTAGTTTGCTGTATGGATCAAGAGAATTTGTTTATAAGACTAAAGGGCTTAATAAAGGTATTGATTGATTTAATGTACTTTATTTGCTACTCCCTATGTACAAACGTGATACGGGCCATGATATTCATGGTAGGTATCTAGCGACTGTTTCGCTGTGATTAGACCACATTAGTCTATAAGATGTATAAAGAAGTTAACAGTTCCACTTACAAGGTACGAGAGAGAGTCCAGTTTGGGTGCCTGTACACTCATTAGTGAGGTTTGGACTTATGCAAGAATCGGAGGTTTTCAAGCAGGAAAAAATAATCAAAACGGGATTCGATCCCGTGTATCGTGATTGTCTAATACAGACTGGTTATTCCACACACACACACACACATGCCAAGCGTAGCTTAATGGTTAGGTGTGCGGCTTCGTATTTTCACAACCTTGGTTCGAAACTTAGCCTGGGTGTTTTGTTCGCTGCGTGGAGGACTGTGGGGGCATACATGGTAGAGATCAGGGTCAGCTAGAGCCAAATTAAAAATCTAATCATCACTATTGTGCTCTAAATTATAAATTAAATAAATCACTATATTAAATAAATCACTAAAACACACACACACAAAAGCCTTTATTAAGACACACAGGTCTTACAGGGGATTCTCCTTGGTGTTACAAGACGGAGAAACCTATGAAAGTGGGAAATATTAGACTGGGGATTCTTACCTCTACCAATCCTCACAAGTTTAACGTGATTATATGTTCAATACTTCCAAATAGAGAACTAGAGTTGGCCAATAGATATTTCTTCCTTGGCCTCTTTTGTTGTTACCTATTCCATCTGATATAATTCAGATGATCTCCAACAGAAGTCTCAGTTTTTCTATTGTCTCTCTCTCTATTTGGGATTTTCCCAGAGATTCTTTTTAAGTGGACTGTAGGCTGGACAGCAGGTGTTGCGGGTTGAAGGCACATTTTGGGAAATTTGGGAAAGTCTTGGTTTTTCCTGATTAATGTAAGTCTTTAGGTGTCCTATATCTACGTAATCTAGAGATTGCTGCTTGTTCTTCTCTTGTTAGAGCTTGAAAAGAAGTAGATTTGGAGGGAATGGATGTATACCAGGAATGGCTGAGTGAACTCTGCTTTCTCTTTGTCCTACACTCATATTTAGGAGAACAAAGTAGGTTCCAGTGTATCCCGCCCTGAGATTTAAATAGAGAAAATTGGAAAACATTTTCAATGAATAAGAAACCAGGTCGGAAATTTTCAAATGCCATTTAAATATCAAAATAGATTATTTCTCTCTCCTCTCTCTCTCTAAATCGCTAAAATGTTGTGGCGTGATTATTCAATAAATAATATAAAGAATCAATCAGTCTCAGACCTGCTACCAAATAACTCCACAAGACCTAACACGACGTGGTAAATCCATGTATAGTAACTTTCTTTGCCTCCAATTTGCCCAGATTAATCTATTAACTTGATTGTATTTATATATTTTTTCCTGTATATAAATATCATGTTATCATTAAGTTCTATCACTGTTTTTCCTTCATGTATCCTATATTTCTGCTTGGAGAATCTGTATAAGACTAAAAGGTCTTAATAAAGCTTTGTTGTTGTTATTTGTATGAAGAATCAATTGGCCAATTGAATTGATTTTGATTTGAAATGGATTTTTTATTAAGAGATTTGATTCAGATTTAAGATTTATCTAAAATCCTCATGTGAACGGTCAGGATATGCCCTTTTTGTTGCTTTTAATATATTTGTCAGATTGTGTGTAAAGATTTCATTTGATCCCTTGTGGAACTCATGAAATAAAGTCCGCCCTAGGCTCACAAGGGCCATTAGCCCGAAACCATGGTCTCTGGGTGGACGCTTCTCAGTTTGCCAAAGCTGGTGTTGTGGCTTTGTCACCGACCTGAGGCCTCGGTTTGTGGCGACGGTCAATAGATGGAGTCTAGTTTTGACGTCTATTTTGACCTATATATATATTAGTAAATTAAATTTTATTGCCATCTATCGTTAAAATTTTACACAAATAAATTTACTGGCAATGCGTTTCTTTTTTTAAATATCATCAAATATTATCTCTACAGACCTTACTGCAATGATATGAGTTATTGAATGAGAGGGCTTGGCTCATCAGTAGTGAACCCTCTCAGCGGTTTCGCCAAATTAATCTCTAGGATACAATTAATTTGGCGAAACCGCTGAGAGGGTTCACTACTGATGAGCCAAGCCCTCTCATTCAATAACTCATATCATTGCAGTAAGGTCTGTAGAGATAATATTTGATGATATTTAAAAAAAGAAATGCATTGCCAGTAAATTTATTTGTGTAAAATTTTGACCTATGCTTATATAAGGTACACAACTAATAGTTAAAAGTGATTAACTATCTTGTAATGATTCAGATTAATGAGATTCTCCTAAAATGTTCACTTTTTTCCTTTTTGTTTTTAAGAAGTAAAAGAATTTGATGTTATCAACAGTCTCTCAATCTATAATGAGAAACGTCGTATATATGTGTGTTGATCCATTTAAGAATTAACCTCCAAATGATAATGACGACATAGTGCAGAATGACAATACAATAGTTATGTAGCATTCAGGGAAATTGGCGAAACCTCTTGAAAGGTTACTTACCCAACTGATGAGCCAGGCTTTCCCAAACTTTATGCAAATATCATTTATCAATTGCAGAAATCCGGCTTTTATTAAATTTTAATAAAGGTCAAATATGTATTCAGTTTTAAAGGATACTATAATGGATCTCCCAAGACATTTGAAAACTTTTTTTTAGGAACTTCCAGAGAAGAGGAGCAACAAGTTGGTTGCATCGGTTCTCTCACCAACAAGTGAGAAGGAAAATCAATAGAGACCATTAGAGATAAGAGTTGGAATTTGACTCAAATATAACTAATCTGTATAAATAATTTAAAAATATTTGTTTTTTTCCATTGCCTTTTTCCACAATATTTAACCTACCAAGATAAACTTTCGACACTCTAGAAATACGTTATGAGTAACTGTTTCAATTTCGCAATATGCATATAAGTTTGATTACAGGCTTATTTGCATATTCCATTTGTTACGAATGCATTTCAGCAATATTTGGCCTACCCGGATGGAACTTTGGACATGATGAAGAGTTATGTCTGTATGGAACGGCTGTCGTAGTTACAACCCCGGGATGTGTAAATTTGTCGGATAACATGTAGGAATTAACTCCTATATATTGGATAACCATACTATTGCTACTACCTCTTACAAATTATTTTACTACTACTTATCTAGTAATAATAAAGATTTGATTATGGTTGGTTCACTCCGGCAGAACCAGGGAGAAGCTGGGTCATTTGTCCAGTACAAAATACAATGAACTCCGTATTGTTGGAGGAACAATGGAGGAGCGCTTTGATTGATGCTGCTTATGTTTAAATGCATGCGTCATTATTCCAGAATACCCGCCGGATTACGATTTGTTCCGACTTTCTAAGTGGTCGTATGAAGAAAGATTGGGTGCATTTTTTAATAAGATCTAAGCTATAAGCAAAGGATTTTTAAAACGAAGGATAAAATCTATATTCTTTACACTCATTAATGACTAACTAATTAACCCTTATAATCTACAGATTATGTAACAGTACACATAACTTTATGCTTATAAGTTAATTACATAAAATTCCTTATAGTAATAGCGATATAAAACAGGTACATAATGAAGACAGAAAAGAGAAGTAAAGAGAAGAGGAGAGATTGCTAGTGTATAGATACTATAGAACTCATTAATAATAATATTTATGATAACCCCTCTCTCCGTTATCAATAGATGTCAAGGTTTATTTTTACAGTAACTACACCCGGTTTGGTTTTTGCCTCAAAGCCACGTGATTTCCCACTGGATCTGTTTAGATGTCATCGTGAATAACATACGTCATGGATGAACACCATTAAAAAGCCTTGAGTTAAAGCCATGACTTGATAAGAGGGTCGTTAAACTTTTTTATTAAACAATTAAAAACGTGTTTTTGACATAATTATTTGTATATTTGTATATGTATTCTCCAATCCAGCACGATGAAACTATTCGAAATGTGATTTTAAGTTACAAGGTGGATGCCACGCTTTCAAAGAATAACAAACTAGAAGTTGATTGTATAACTATAAAGATGTGTGAGGAGAGATGTTTCTACAGATGTATAAGCTACAAGGTGACACGAGCATTTAAACATATTTACATATGCAAATAAGAAGCATATCGAGTTGCATAAGTACGGAGAGTGTTTGTACAAGAAGACCTAAAGGAAGGATGACAGTAGGGTTTAGGTCCAGTATCAGGGTGGGCTTACCTTGGAAGGGATAGCCGGGGAACATGGGACGGACACTGAGCGGAGTCGTGACAGCCATGGCGACACATCGGGACCTTCTGGCCAAACTAGGGGGCGGGCCCTACGCTCATTGGTCGGCTCACGCTCCGCCCTCGCCGAATATATTATCCCGCTTGTTAGGCCTGAAGGAGCGATCCTAACTTTGTTGATTCGGCTGACAGCTGCCTTGATTTGCATAGAGGTCTCGCTCGCACACCGTTGCCAATCATCTTTCTGACCAGTCTCACCTAGTCATTTCGAATGGGTACACTACACATACATTTGCCGTTAGGTGTCGAATGGTAGTTTTAGGATGGCCGTTTTCACTCTATAATTTCGGTGTAATTTTCCCAGCGAGGAGTAGTCATCTTCTTAGCATTATCATAAGAAAACTTGTTTTATAATATGTGATTTTCGAAATAATTTATTTATTTTAGATTTCATTTTGAAGTCAGGCTTAGACGTTTTGTATTATTTTATTATTATTCTGTGCGTAACTCGCACTCCTGGAGCGTACGAAATTCGCCAACTGTGTAATGACATTGATAATGTAAAGTTGAAAACTTGGGAAAGACAAACTTCAAGATGACACAGAGATTTATTTAAAAAAAGACACAAGAGAGTAAATAAAAAATGTATAAAATACAAGTGAAGCAATGAGGGAAGTTTACAGATTAGCAAAAAATAAATATCAAAATTGATAATCTATTAATAAAATAATAAATAGTTTGCTACAAAATATCTTACATATTTACATACTATATAATACACTGCGGCTTGTGATTGTAAAACAACACTTGAAGTTACACCGCATGAGTTTCTTTTCAATGAAAAATCAAAATTTATTTCAAGGTGAAATATTGACTATTTCTAATATATCTACATACTGTCTAAGTAAATGCTAAAGATTTGAGGATTGCTTAATATTTTTATTCTTACATTGTTTTGTCAGAGACTTGTTCCATTCCCTTTTTTCTCCGTCTAATACTCTAAACAGAACATATTTACATAATATAAATACGTTGTTATACTTTGGCGTTCAGAGAGAACCAATCAAAATTTTGGTTAAAAAATATATTTTTTGCAAGAGCGATAGCTACCCAGAAATACTCGAATAAGGAAAACTGGATATTTGGGCAAAGATTTCTTTATTTTTTGAGGTGTTGAAAGCTATCGAACAAATTTTGATCTTCAACGGGCAAATCCAAAAACAAATGAAGAGAAATTTTATCGAGCGTGGATCAGATTATATTACAACTAAATATAAAGATATAGAATTTATGTGTAATATAGTCTGTGTGTGATCCACACCTGATCTCTCTTAATTTGTTTTTGGATTTACACGTTGAAGAGCAAAATTTGATCGAAAACTTTCAACACCTCAAAATAAATAAACATTTTGCCCGAAGATCTAGTTTTCCTTATTTGAAAACAATTTTATGATTATAAAATATATAATTGTGAGAATATATAATTATTTTTTTTCAGTTGCGCGTGGCTTGCCTTTTTTTTTTAAATTGTGTTCTTCATTTAGTTTCTTGGTTTGGAATCGAAATTTACCGAAGTTAAGAAAATGGAGGACTGCAAAATGTTCTTTTTGTTAATATAAAGTTTTTATATATTTCTAATTTTAAACTTTAAAAAAAAAAAAATTGAAATAATATACAGATATTGGACTTGAAAAGGTACAAATTGGATTATAGGCTAAAACATAAGAGTATTATATAGTATGTGATGGTAACAACGCTGTTACCTAAATATCACACCCTATTTATTTATTTATTTATATTTAGTCTTTATTACCTTGAGATATTAGACTTGTGTATTTAAAGTAAAATTCACTTAAATTATTTATGTTTTCCGAATTTCGTTATCTCTTACCCTTTTTTTTTAAATTGAATTTTAAATATGTTTTTATTGAATACGTGTATCGTTGTTTTCTATTGAAATTGCTCTGAAATAATTCTCCCGATAATTTTCAGGATTTTAAAATTGAGTTTGAAGAAGTTGATAGTTTACGATGCATTCTATGGAGAAAGGGAGGGATTCTTTCTCCATAGAATGCATCGTAAACTATCAACTTCTTCAAACTCAATTTTAAAATCCTGAAAATTATCGGGAGAATTATTTCAGAGCAATTTCAATAGAAAACAACGATACACGTATTCAATAAAAACATATTTAAAATTCAATTTAAAAAAAAAGGGTAAGAGATAACGAAATTCGGAAAACATAAATAATTTAAGTGAATTTTACTTTAAATACACAAGTCTAATATCTCAAGGTAATAAAGACTAAATATAAATAAATAAATAAATAGGGTGTGATATTTAGGTAATAGCGTTGTTACCATCACATACTATATAATAATCTTATGTTTTTAATCTATAACTATAATCATCTTCAATCATCATATATTCTCTAAATATGTTTTATTACTACACCAAGTAAGTGTGTGCTCGGTTTCGTTTTTTTTTAACCCCAAAATTTCTATTAATTTGGTTAAATTCTAAATTGACTTTGTATTTCAGATTGATATGTGTCTTCTTGAATATAACGTCCTTTGCTCTACTCTACTGGAATCTTTGATTGATACTGATTCATCTTATATATCCTTTGTGAATTTACACTCATGGACAAAACTTAAGGAAGTGGAAAGTCTTTGATATCGACGGTTATCTGCTTTTTTTTTTTTTGAAGGAGACAGAGGCAATTTTGTTCACACTTGGTTATCTCGTGTGTCTTCAATAAAGGTCACTGTAATATCTTTCAGAGTTATTGTCTCAATCCCGATATACATGCTAAAAGGTACAACTTCC
>CP092883.1:3604285-3657929 GCA_030710605.1 Cordylochernes scorpioides | reverse complement strand
TTAAGTTTTGTCCATGAGTGTATATTGGTTATCTCGTTTGTCTTCAATAAAGGTCACTGTAATATCTTTCAGAGTTATTGTCTGAATCCCGATATACATGCTAAAAGATACAACTTCCTTAAGTTTTGTCCAAGATGTAGAAGAGAAGCCAAATACAATATTAGAGCGTTCTTAGGGATTACATTGGCTGGGAGGGTATACTACTAATAAACCTTCCCAATATTTTTATCTCCATCGCAGTAAAAACATTAGAAATCTGTTTGATTTATGAAATCCGCTATATAAAATGGGTCATTTCTTTTACTCTAAATAAATATTTATCAAAATAGTTTTATAATTCTGTGTGTGAGATCACACACACAATAATAGATATGTTAAAAAAAAAAAGAAGAGATAAATGACTTACCCCCACAAGTTTTTATAAAAATATATTTTAAAATACTTGCGGTATAACTGCTTTATGTATTTTTTTATATATCAGCAATCAGTATATTTCATATATAAACTTGCCAATTTTACATATAATTGATTAGAACAGAGGCTGGCATCGGATTTACTCCGAACCTTTTATTAGTGTGCAAATTAATGAGCGCATATTAGTGTGCAAATAATAATGAACGACTTCAATGCCTTCGATGATTTTGTAACCAAGATAAACTGACTCTTAACGTTAAATACATATGTGAGGATGACGAAGACAAGCTTAGACGCTTATTCCAAAACCAACTTAAAACACCCAGCGCAACAACAATATTTGCAACAGCTAAATGAATAGCTGGCAAACTGACAATTGACTGACTGGCTACAGGTATGCAAAGTAGGAGGTCTTTTTAACCACAATCCATACTGCTCCAATGGTTCACGATTCTTGCAAAATTCCAACCCCACCAGCGAGTGCAAGTAACCAAACTCTGGCATATTTATAAGTGCAAAGTCGAACTGCTTTTCACATATGTAGACATGTGGTGCATTTACAGTAAAAGCAGTCGCCAACTTCTACCCACCATGATTATCATGGCCTGTACCACGTGTACTAGAGATAAGCAAAAAAAAAAAATCCATACAACAGTTAAATGATAAGTACGCGAACTAACAATAGACTGACTGACATGCAAGGTGGGAAGTCTATTAACAACAATCAATGCAGCAGATAAATGATAGGCATGCGAACTAACGATTGGCTGACTGACTTCAGGGGTATGCAAAGCAGGACGTCTACCTGTGACATGCTTGGTCAAAAAATATTAAACCTATATGAAATATAGTTTTATGTCTCTTCATTTTACAATTATACCTTCAAAGTTAAAAACAAATTTTAAAGATATTCAGCCAAAAATTTTAACAGATTTTTTCCCCAAAAAAAAAAAAAAAAAAAAAAAACACGGATAAATAGAATTGCGCGTCAACTTTTTTCGCGAAAGCCAGCAGCATCAAAGAAAATCAAAGACTCCGTCTGTAATATGTGTACCTTATTTTTGTCCAGTTTTTAAATAGACCTAAATCTGCAAAGATTGGGAATTTGAATATAGAAGACTTATGTAAAATAGGAATATGTGGATATAAACAATACGGTATATATCTTCTTCTTTCTTATCACCACTCAATCATATTAGGGTATCGAGTTGTGAACCCTGATGGTGTCTGTTTGACAACCATCATGACTGGGTGAAGTAGAATGCGTCTTCCTTTGTCATTAAGACTGGGAGCACTACTCAGTGGTAGGCCACTGACATAGCTTCAAAAGAAATGGCCGCCTCTGACATGAGGAACAGACGCCATGTGCAGCCGCTCCTAACATGGAGTACAAACACTGCGGTATACGAGGTGTGTTCAAAAAGTATCGCGACTTTTGTGTTTTTTCAAAAATTATTTATTTATTCATGAATACCTATTTTGTTCCCTACAAAGTAATCCCCATGAGATATTATACACTTGTGCCAACGGTTTTTCCAACCTTCGAAGCACTTCAAAAAATCATTTTTTAAAATCTTGTTCAGCTCCTCCTTCGATGCCGTCTTTATCTCGTCAAGCGTAGCGTAACGTCGTCCTTTCATGGGTCTCTTCAGTTTAGGGAACAAGAAAAGTCACAGGGGGCCAGATATGGGGAATACGGTGGCTGCGGCATCATTAGTGTGTTGTTTTTGGCCAAAAAGTCGTGCACAAGCAACGATGTGTGAGCAGGGGCGTTATCGTGGTGCAAAAGCCAATTTTTGTTCTTCCACAAATCCAGGCGTTTCTGGCGGATTGCTTCGCGCAAATTGCGCATAACTTGCAGGTAATATTCCTTATTGACCATTCTACCCTGTGGCAAGAACTCATGATGCACCACGCCCCTGCAATCGAAGAAAACTGTCACCAAAACTTTCACATTCGACCGAACTTGGCGCGCTTTTTTCGGTCTTGGTTCGTGCGGCAGCTTCCATTGAGATGATTGAGCTTTGGTTTCCACGTCATAACCATAAACCCACGCTTCGTCACCAGTTATGACCCTCTGGAGCAAATTTGGGTCGTCGCGGACAGAGTCCAACATCTCATTAGCAATGTTCATGCGATGCTGTTTTTGGTCGCAATTGAGCAATTTTGGTACGAATTTCGCGGCGACCCGTCTCATGCCCAAATCATTGATAAAAATCGAATGGCACGAGCCAATCGATATGTTTAGGTCCTCAGCAACTTCTCTAACGGTGATTCGACGATTGGCCAATATCATTTTCTCCACTTCATTAATTTTTTCGTCTGTTGTTGAAGTGCTCGGGCGTCCGGCACGCTCTTCGTCGTTCACATCTTCTCGGCCTTCTGAGAACATTTTGTACCACCGATAAACGTTGCTTCGGTCCAAGGTAGCTTCTCCGTATGCCACAGTCAACATTCGGAATGCATCCCCGCACTTAATTTCGTTTTTCACACAAAATTTGAAACAGGTTCTTTGATCCATTTTTTTTTTAATAGGTAAAAATCGAAGACGATCCAAAACACCTGCAAGCAAAGCAGCTGTCAACAATTAAGTGAACATTCAAAATGGCCGAGCTTGTCGGCATAAGTGAGAGACATGAGTACCAACATAAAGCCACAAAAATATCGAAATTCGAACATACGTAACCCGCGAAAATTCAAAAGTCGCGATACTTTTTGAACACACCTCGTATATATAATTAGATGGTAGTTGTCGTTTTAGCTTGATGTAAGATGCTTAGAAAATATTGCCAAGTTGTTTGCGACTTTTTTGTTGAAAGATTTACTTAAAGGAAGAGCCGTAAACTATTAAAATAAGCAATTCATGGCAAGAGGAAAAGGTCAAATATAGAATGGTCTGTAATTAGAAGATATGTGAAGAGAAATGTACAGAGTGAAATGGAATTCCATGATGGCCGAAATTCAGTTTGGAGATGACATTGAATAACGATGGTAATATGTCAATTCCTCAATTTTCATCCTATACTATTTACTGACTAATTTTGGGATGTAAGAGCGTCTTTGCCTAGGTAGATCGAAGAGTGTGGCTAAATACATTCTTTTATGTGCGTTTCAGATCTAAGTTGCTCTTAGTGAGCGGGAATAAAAAAAACACTAATATATTAAAGAATTATAGGAGATATTTAAACAGTATTCCTATGACCATATTCTGTTGTGACGTAGCTCAGTTCGTCTGATATGTATATAGCAGATAGGGACTATTCCGTGACGTCTACTATCCGTCTTGTAAAAGATGCTTCATCTCACCTCTATCACTTTTATACAATACATGGTACAGGTCCCTCACAGTCACAGATAAAGAAAAAAAAAACGTATTTTAAAATTAATTTTTATATATTAGGTATTCCTGTTAAAGGTTTTATAACGGAGTTTTTTTGAACTCATTTTGTTTATACGATGAATATCATATTTAGCTAAATGATGAATCTAATAGTTTCCACGTGAATTGTAAAATATTAGAGAAACATTTATATTTTAATGGAGTTGGAGAGAGAATGAAATTTGATGGCTCAGTATTTAAATACATAGATAGAGGGAACAAGGAAAAATGAACGCATCCTTTATTGTCACAGCTGAGAGGTAGGATAAACTTTAACAAAAAAAGGTGGCATATGATTTCATAACAGAAGTTGATTCTTTCTCTGAACTTCTTCCCAGCTTCTTCGGACTTCTTCTGGCTTCTTCGAACTTCTTCCCAGCTTCTTCGAACTTCTTCCCAGCTTCTTCGAACTTCTTCCCAGTTTCTTCGAACTTCTTCGGACTTCTTCCCAGCTTCTTCGAGCTTCTTCGCAGCTTCTTCGAACTTCTTCCCAGTTTCTTCGAACTTCTTCGGACTTCTTCCCAGCTTCTTCGAGCTTCTTCGCAACTTCTTCGAACTTCTTCCCAGTTTCTTCGAACTTCTTCTGGCTTCTTCGCAGCTTCTTCGAACTTCTTCCCAGTTTCTTCGAACTTCTTCGGACTTCTTCCCAGTTTCTTCGAACTTCTTCGGACTTCTTCCCAGCTTCTTCGAGCTTCTTCCCAGCTTCTTCGAGCTTCTTCGCAGCTTCTTCGAACTTCTTCCCAGTTTCTTCGGACTTCTTCTGGCTTCTTCGCAGCTTCTTCGAACTTCTTCCCAGTTTCTTCGAACTTCTTCGGGCTTCTTCCCAGCTTCTTCGAACTTCTTCGAACTTCTTCCCAGCTTCTTCGAACTTCTTCCTAGCTTCTTCGAACTTCTTCCCAGCTTCTTCGAACTTATAAAGTGACGATCATATATAGCTGTTAGAAAGAAGGAATCATATATCGCCGCAACTCTTTTTATTATTATAGCGGTTAAGGAAGCTTTCGGGCAAGCCCTTCTTCAGCTAATTATATTGTACAAACAAAGAGAGATTATATATCGTTTTTAATATAAATCAAAATAAACGAATTTCGTTTATTTTGATTTATATTAAAAACGATATATAATCTCTCTTTGTTTGTACAATATAATTAGCTGAAGAAGGGCTTGCCCGAAAGCTTCCTCAACCGCTATAATAATAAAAAGAGTTGCGGCGATATATGATTCCTTCTTTCTAATTTGTCGAAATCCGCAAACCGTTTACCATGAATATATAGCTGTGTCGTGATATGCAGGAACCAATTTCCTGATGTTATTTTCAGGTCGTTTCTGCCGCACAGCCTCCCTATCAAGGTAGTAGTGTTAATTAAATGGTCTGACCCGCGCGCAAGAATTCCTATTGTAACAATCAACAAAGAAAGTGATAAAAAGGCACTTAAACTTCCATTTGACCATTCTCTTACTATCTTGAATATTGGGTCTCCAGGCTTTAGTTACTGGCATGATTGCCACTTTGTATCGGGTTATATCGGTAAATCCACGTTATAACATCCCCTGATAACAATTCTGATCCAATGTGTGAGTGGAAATTAAACATATTGACCATGTTTTTGCACGTTTCCTTGCGCTGCTCTTTCATTCGTTTCGGCAAATTTAGCCGAGGGTGGTTTAAAATGCGAATCCTTCTTTATAATTGCTTGACATGCTTCATAATAAATATCCTAATCTTCTATTAGTTCTTTGAGAGTTATTCTTGTTTTTTTTTCTATGATCGAAGACTTGATTTTGGGTGCATTTTCGGGGTTACTTATCGATAAAAAAGTTTGTTAGTGTTGTAGGTTATCCTTGGACTTGTTCGATCAGCCGTATATCGTGTAAACCATTCACATGTTCATGATAGGACATCTTCTTTATAAAACCTGCTTCAACGGTTGAAATGATTCGGAAGCTGTTTCTCATTCACGATTCATACCGATAAAACGTGGGCGTGTGTGTCTTTGTTATTATTATTATTTTTTTTTACGCGTTGATAAATATGTTTTATCTAGAAGGTCCTCTAAAAGATATTGCAAGATTGTAAATGAAAAATTGTGAATAGCACAGGTTTTATAATAATAATACAGGTTATAAATAATGGTCACAGAAGTCTCTTGTTCACATCTTCTTTTAAATTTCAGTTTAACCTTTATTTTTGTGCATAAAAGATGTATTGTTGCTGTTTTTAGAGCGTCTATCAAGTCAAATTCAACTTTTGGTGACACTATGGACAAATATTCTCCGATTTGATCTGTTTAGCTCATCCAGTAACCTTCTGGTAGATTTCTTGATCCCTTCTAGCCAGCTCATTGAAGGCCTTGCTTCAATTTTTCTCAACATCGACATCTTTTATAAATCATTTGCTCTCATTATGTGTCCAAAGTAGTTCAGTCTTTTGTTTGTATATTTGGGATTCTAGGGATCTAATAGGATTAATTTAATTTAAGATTGAAACATTTGTCCTTTTTATCTATCCATGGCACGCTGAGTAGCTTTCTCCATGTCCACATTTCAAAAGCTTCAATTTTTTTCTTTCTTTTCTGAGAGTCATGTTCTCACATCCATAAGTGACCACAGGAAATACATATACCTCTGCAATTATCCTCTTTGTCTTGAATGAAATGATCTTTCCTAACCTTGTCAAATTTCATCATTGCGTTCTTTCCTAGTGCTATCAACAACAACAACAAAAAGGCTTTTATTAGGGTCCATTTCCCTGTATGGATTCGCCATACAACAACAAAATAATACAGTAATTTTTCCTTCTTTTCCCCATGTGCACGTGAGCCTTTGTTTGAAAAGGGATTTATTTACACATCTGTTCTAAAACTTTCCTCACTACCTCTTTTGCGCATGAATCTATTTAGAATTGATCTGTAGAAATTATAGAGTTCTATTGCTATATTTTTCTTTTCTGAAATAGTTCTCAGCGTCTTCAGTGGGTTGCTAAATCTCCATAAGGTGTTTTTAAGAGTTTTTTCTCTTTCTTCACCTTAATATTTGCATTCTATGATTTATCTTAGTGCTATCCTTCTTTTTTATTTCTTCTAAACAACCTCTCATCAATCCTGGATCTTTGAAAAGATATTCACATTGTTATATCATCGTATCGCCCGCCTTATATTGCTGAAAATGGAGGATAATTCTTTTACATTTGTTAATGCTACTTACCGCCAATATATTTAATTATAAAAATAAAAATTCAACCTTTCGCATGGAATTTCTTTTATTATGATATGCGCGAGCTTTCGGGCTGGAGCCGCCCTTCTACAGGCAAAAATGCAATATTTGATCCTCGAGAGACAGTTATATACATTTAATTTGTTACAAATTTGACATAAATTATCAGAAAGAAAAGTATTAAATCTACATAAATTATTACTATTTTACTATGTTTAACAATTGGAAATAAATTAACCTTAAATTTCAATATTGATTATATTATCACGTAGAAAATTAGGAAAGAAAAACTTTAGGCAGCAATTTATTTATGACACAAGCAAAGACTAAAATCTATAAATACAAGAGAAGCCATTAGAGAAGTATACAGACTAGTAAAAAAAAATATATAAATATCAAAATTATTAATAAAAATAATGTTTTTGTAATATTCCTTCGATTAAATATCTATATATATAATTGCCTTATTTTGTCTGTCTGAAGCTCACGGATAGAATGCGCGCCCATTGGCTGCCGGCGAACACGTGATCTCCCTGCCCCCCTCTAGACAACCCTGTTATCAGCTGTATGATACATACACCTGTCTATAGCGGCCATTCTAGACAACCCTGTTATCAGCAGTGTGTTACATCCACCTGTCTATACAGACCACCCTGTCTATAGCGGTCACTTTAGGCAACCCTGTAATCAGCAGTGTGTTAGATCCACCTGTCTATACAGACCACCCTGTCTATAGCGACCACTCTAGACAACCCTGTTATCAGCTGTGTGATACATCCACCTGTCTATACAGACCACCCTGTATATAGCGGCCATTCTAGATAACCCTGTTATCAGCTGTGTGATACATACACCTGTCTAAAGCGGCCACTCTAGACAACCCTGTTATCAGCTGTGTGATACATCCACCTGTCTATACAGACCACCCTGTCTATAGCGGTCACTTTAGGCAACCCTGTTATCATCAGTGTGTTACATTCACCTGTCTATACAGACCACCCTGTCTATAGCGGTCACTTTAGGCAACCCTGTTATCAGCAGTGTGATACATACACCTGTCTATACAGACCACCCTGTCTATAGCGACCACTCTAGACAACCCTGTTATCAGCTGTGTGATACATCCACCTGTCTATACAGACCACCCTGTATATAGCGGCCATTCTAGATAACCCTGTTATCAGGTGTGTGATACATACACCTGTCTATAGCGGCCACTCTAGACAACCCTGTTATCAGCTGTTTGATACATCCACCTGTCTATACAGACCACCCTGTCTATAGCGGTCACTTTAGGCAACCCTGTTATCATCAGTGTGTTACATTCACCTGTCTATACAGACCACCCTGTCTATAGCGGTCACTTTAGGCAACCCTGTTATCAGCAGTGTGATACATACACCTGTCTATACAGACCACCCTGTCTATAGCGACCACTCTAGACAACCCTGTTATCAGCTGTGTGATACATCCACCTGTCTATACAGACCACCCTGTATATAGCGGCCATTCTAGATAACCCTGTTATCAGGTGTGTGATACATACACCTGTCTATAGCGGCCACTCTAGACAACCCTGTTATCAGCTGTGTGATACATCCACCTGTCTATACAGACCACCCTGTCTATAGCGGCCACTCCAGGCAACCCTAGGAAGCAAGATGTATACAAGGTGTAGACAAGATGAAGATCTAGATGAAGATTAAAACGTTTTTTAAAATATATTCGCACTCGGGTAAAACCCGGGCGTTGCCCGGGCCATTCGTCTAGTATAAATATACTTTACCAAATTAAGAAACACATTTTAATTATATATCTTTCTAATACTATATACACTTTTCAATATATTCATAACTACAGTGCTTGCCAAATTCAAACATTCAAAAATAAATTAATTAAACAGAGTATATTATAATATTATTATAAGTATATTACAGTTTTAAAAAATATATTCTCTAAACATACAATATTAGGAAAATAAAGGAGGATTTACAAGAAGTGCTTGCTACTTGTGTATTATAAACTCAGCAAGGCTTCGAACGTTAGCTCTTTCTCAGGCCTATGATAAGGCTATAAAATTTGTTGACAAACAAGCACATTTTAGAGACTTAGAGTTAGCTGGGAAAATATTTTATTCTAAAGAACATATCTCCTTCTCATTAGACGAATGTGACCATGTTTGTACAAAAAGGGGTTCAATGGTGGTGAAGTTCTGGTCAGAGAGTTGTGTGAAGACGCTTTAAAAGCTTTCTCTGTACTTGGTTATTGTACGGTGAGCTCCTCGAATACTTGTGTGCCCGCTTCCATCAATGCCGGAATGATAGATAAATTTGCATAGGATTTATCGTGTCTTTTTAAATTAATCCTTTTTTTGCTTATTTTTTAAAGGGTATACGCTTTTCGGTTTGTTATACCTTAGTAATTTTTGCATGTAAACTCGCAAATAGTAATTTTTACCACGGTATCAAAGATCTGAAAAAGAGTTGAAGCTAGAAAAAATCTGGCCGAGTTTATAATAAAAATAAGAAGAACATAGCATTTCTTCATTTTATTTTGTATGTCGCAAGTTTCTTTCGATTTGCATATGTTGGTTTTGGAGTGCCGAATATTTTCCCGCCAAACTCATGACATCAACACTGGGCGTGTGTCTTATGGTCTGTCCGCACATGCGCCGTCAAGCCGGAAGTGTTTCTTGAGATTCAAGAGTTAGAAATGTGGAGTGCACTTCCGTTCTTCGGCTGGTAAACTCCCGTGACTCTCCGTTTCCGGCATGCCACCACGAGATCTCCCACCTGTAGGCCGACCACACACCAAGTCTCTCTACCATGGCACTATCTGGGGACATAGATATCGTGAGGGATGAAACTGTCCATTTAGAGACCACATGTTCGAATCCCCCATGTAACCTTTTTTTTTTTTTACTGAAATATTAAAATGTGATTCAATATGATTTTTATTGTTGTTGTTGTCGTGTCCATTGAAGAGCCTCAGATGTCTCCATGCATCTCTATCACAGCAGCAGCAATGTCCACTATCTTGGGCGCGTAAATTTGCTGCTCTGTGTATGTCAATTTTCTGCAAGGCTGCGGCCATTGCTGGGCACGAGAATATGTCATTAGGTGTTAGTTCCACACCAGGATAATTGTTGCTTGCCCAATGTTGCCCAGTGTTGCATCTTCCAATGATTTTTATTAATTACAATATATACGCTCATGGACAAAACTTAAGGAAGTGAAAAGATTTGATAATGCTGGTCCTTTTTTTTTGAAGGATACAGAGACATTTTTGTTCACACATGATAGATACACCAATGCAACAGCACTAGACTGACTTCCATCCAGTAGACATATCTACATCCGTCGTCTCCCGAGAGATCCTCTCTAGACCAGCTCCTATTACAATTCAGACAATCCCGGCGTTAGCAATGGTAGATACACCAATGTAACAACACTAGACTGACTTCCATCCAGTAGACATATCTACATCCGTCGTCTCCCGAGAGACCCTCTCTAGACCAGCTCCTATTACAATTCAGACAATCCCAGCAATGGTAGATACACCAACACTAGACTGACTTCCATCCAGTAGAAGTATAAGCTTAGAGAGTGAAAAAAGGGTTAAGGCGAGATTCAGAGGCGATTAAAACGATGAAACTTGTAACAATAAAGGGCGAAAATAGAAAAACAAAAAGGAAACGTGAAATATAATTTCTGAAAAAAAGTGTAAATAAATTATTAATTTTTCAAAAACCCCTTTTTCTTCCGTTGAAAGATTTTTGCCTATGTGGAAAGGTCAGAATAAAGATTTATGCATGCGTGTACCCTATGTAAATATCCGTGCTTCTATTTTTTAAATTTTATTTTGTTTTCATTTCTCGTTTTGTTTTCCACGGACTTAACGTATATGCAAATCTATGAATAACACTTAATTGTCTCATTAGTTTTTGTTGTGTGTGTGTGAGTATACTTATCTTTTACATTATTAAAATTGAAGGTAAAAAATGACTTTTACTTCTTAAAAATTCCTTTGCTTTTACAGACTCCGTAGAGAATCCATATACGTATATAGGTTTGTGTGTGTGGGTGTGAATGATCCAAAAATATCAACAACACAGAGGGTGTTCCATTTAAAAAAAAAACGATTTTAGTGCTTTATTAAAAATAACTCTGAACACTCGGATTTTCCAGGAAAATCTCTTAAAGTTTTCTTGAATAAAGCCATGGTCCACCTGTGCTGTGTGAGCAGAAGAGCTTAAATTGACTTTTTCCATTATATGTATGTTCCATATGTAAATACCTGTTTTCTTTCCTCTTTTCGCTCTCCACTTCTCCCACCCATATTTCCAAAAAAAAAAAAAAAGATTTTTTTTTCTTCCAAATCCATATTCTTATTTTCCATAGGATTATTCAAATAATGATCTGTATATATTTACCATGTGTATATAATCTTTCTCCATTTTTACCCCTTTGTATATTTCCCACTTTCATGGGTTTCTCCGTCTTGTAATCCCAAGGATAATCCTCTGTAAGACCTGTGTGTCTTAATAAAGGTTTTTGTGTGTATGTGTTTTATTAAAAATAAGTTTCAAATGTTTGTACAACTTATTGTTTACTATATGTAAGCCTTGATGTTTAGCAACAGCCCTACATCGATGTTTCCTGGAAATAAGACTTCTTCGTCTTAGAATATTTATATCAAGACCATCCCAACAGTTCTTCACAACTTTCCAGAGACCATCTAGCATCTCTAGATCTAAGAACAGTTTCCAGCAAAAATCTATAAGGGATAAGTGTAATTTGTAAATTCTGCAAAACTGAAAGCATAGAAGAAATGACCCACTACATCTCTGAATGTACTATTGTTAACGAGGAACGGAATAAGATCCTAAAGAACATTATCCAAGTCTACGTGAACCCAGTTCAGCTAATCAGAATAATGTCCGAGAAAAAATATATAGCGATAGAATTGTTTAACTTTCATAAAGTGTTAGAGAACAAGGTAATCTCTAAGAATTAAAATTACAGAACAATTTCCTTCCATAGTTAATTTGTATAGTTATGTTGAATACTTTGATTTCTATAAGTCTAGGGATTTGGCAGGGATGTGTTTAAAAGGAATGTACGAAATGTCGGTTACCTTTTGCGTGAACCTTGTTATAGCACTATGTTGTTATAAAAAATAATCAAAATCTTTTTTAAATGTTTATTATTTATAATTCATATTTTCATTTTCCCTATTTTCTTTTTATTTTAACACAATTTGATCGTTGAACTAGCCAAAATAAAGAACTTAATTTATAGTAATGATATTACAAAATATGATTGCTCTTCATTGGAAAATGGGTGCCGTTAATTCACCTTGGAAACGGACCAGAATTTGGTCGAACAAAAAAAATTATGATTTACATATATAATTGTTAAATTAGGGGCGTATTTTGTATCAAAATATTTATTAAATTTCAATATTTCGACGAGGCTGTTCGCCTATCTTCTTCTCGGAAAAATTCAAAAACCTTGTAAGCTTATTATCCGTGTGATGCGCGCACGATTAATTATCATAAATAGATTGCTCTATATCTCAGAAGAAGGCCACGTGACACTCACTCCTCACTTTCTTACTGGTACTCTTTTTGTGTTGTTTTTCTTGCTTCCCTCTTTCTTGTTTTTTTTTTCTTTTTCTTCTGTCTATATCGTTGTTTCCTTTGTCTCACTGCTTTGTTCTTATGCATACCTCTGGTGAATCCTGTATAGGGTCAGTGACCCTAAATAAAGGCTTTTTGTTGTTGTTGTTGTAAATAGAGAGATTGCTCTATATTCAACAAGATATATAATTGTGTTTTCTCTCGTTTTTATCTTGCTAAACTGACAGTAAATGAACAAATCGAATTTTAAAATAATTTTCAAAGTATTTATTAAAATGATTCTATTTTATAACATTATATATATAATATATATTATGATGCATTAGCGCGTTAGCTGTTATAAGGAATTTAAACTATTTTAAACGCGTATGATTATTTTTTAAAATTAAACAATTTTTTACTACCCTTACTGCAATTATTAAACTGTTAAAACTGCTGGGAGGGTTCACCACTGATGAGCTAGGCCCTCCCATTAATTTATCGTTGCATTATAAGGGAAGTATAGAATTGTTTAATTTTAAAAATAATCATACGCGTCTAAAATATTTTCAATATTTATATATTAAAAAAAAAAACAGGAAACTTTCGAATATAGACCCTTTGTATATGTCCCTATCTGCTATCGTGGCGTGAGAAGGCTAAGCCAATCAGAGGTGAAACAACGTGACTGTATATGTACCAGCAGTGATTGGCTGAACATGAGTGGGCATGGTTTTCACGCCTTATCTCATTAATGGCCCGTAACTGTGACACATCGGAGCGACTGGCAGGAACACGTAATGGTGGCGAAATACGAGAAACTCATCACACACAGAGAAATGTCACAAGTCTTCATTGAATCCAACATTGTAACATTAGCACACCATCTGTAGAGAAGGAAATAAACAATTCAGCACGATTTTTGACGTGACAACGTCTTAAATTAGGTTGCGGCTGGGAGTCACTTATGAAAAAGTGTAACGCCCGGTAACGTTACGATGAGTCATCGAGTGTTTTTACTTGTGCAATTCTTATTTTCATTCAATTCCTTGTTCCTATTGTGTAATTTAATTATATTCATATCAATAAATATTCTACCGTTGTCACGTAAAATCTTCGCCCGTAAAACCGACTTTACAGGCAACCATTGTTCTTTTTTATGAAGAAAATAACCTTCTATATGTTCTTAGTATGATATAAAATAATTGGGAGGGCCTGGTGAACCCTCCCAGCGGTTTTACCAGATTAATCTACCCAATCTAGAGATTATGTTCATTGTTTCCTTTAATACCTTCTCACCAAGGATTTTTTAGAATATTGACGGATATATAAGCAAGATAGAGCCCCCGAATAATACACTATTCGAACGGTATGGTAGTCTCAAAACTGACGAAACCGCTGGAAGGGTTTACCACTGATGAGCCAGGCTCTAATATATTTTTTATCGCAGTAAAAACAATAAGGAAGAGTTGTTTTATTTTGGGTAAAAGAGTAAAAATGTTTAAGTTTTAAATACACCCATACCTCGCTTTGCGTTGAGGTTACGTTCCAAAAAAAAAAAACACGACGCAAATTGAAACGACGCAAAGTGAAAATATGTGAAAGCACAATCAAAAACAAAGGTGTTGCCATATTTTAGGGAAAAAAAAATTAAAGACTCGAATCCAAAACAACGCAACTTCGAAAATATAACGACGCACAGTGAAAATCAGTAAAAATTAAGCAGCAACGCAACTTCGAAAAAAAAACGCAAAACGAAACGACGCAAAGCGAGGTATTGGTGTATATGTAAATTTAATTCCTTGAATCATATTGTCAGTATATAGGAACAAGATTTGTGAGTTACAGTTCCCATAGGGAAAGGAGCAAAGTATTTATTAACACATTTTATTATTTCTTCTCTTATATTTTATTTTGTGTTCGTCTTAAATAAATTGCCATGTCGTTTTAAAGTGTGTCTTTCCTAATTTTCTAAGTAATAATATTATATTTGGTTGGGAAGTAGAAATCTAGGAATAAGTTTTATATAAATTGTTAGCATTTTTATAAGTTGTTTTTCATAGATTAATATATTTATATTTTGACCAGATGACCGGACGACTTTACATGTATATATTTGGTTTCAAATGATGTAAATTAGTTAGTTAGTTATGAAAGGAAATTAAAAGTATTGATTTCTTAGAGGTGTTGGTGATTACTCTGCTCGATTGTAGAATAGGAGGGAAGTCTTTAGCTCCTAACCTAAATTTTACAAAATCATGTATGTATAAGTAGAATATTTCCCACTTTCATGGGTTTCTCCGTCTTGTAACGCCAAGGAGAATCCTCTGTAAGACCTGTGTGTCTTAATAAAGGTTTGTGTGTGTGTGTAAATAAGTATAAATTCAGAATAATCCTTCCCCTGAGTATCATCGAGTCAGTAAAACGTCGAGAATTAAATAAATAAATGGTTGATGTAGTTGTTTTCCAAACCAACTTTCAACAAACAAATGTTTTAAAAAAAAGTTTCTTCGTGTATTCATCATCGTATATACGGGGGAGCAGTAACAAGCTCACTATAAAACCTGGGTTCAGCTGGCCCGGCTGATAGTACCCTGTAAGGGCACCAGGGTTACAGGGATACAGGATGAGCCGTGTTTGTACTCCATGTACTCCGTGTTTTGTATGTGCTAGAAATTTATCCTTGATGCCTACCACCCTCCATATACGTGTCCCGTTAAAAAAATAGACGTGAGGAGAGGTAAACTGAACTTTATTCTCTCTAACTGTCTACCTTAAAATCTACGCACATTTATATAGCTATAAAAACTTATGTAAATCAATTCAATCTAAAAATTGTGCAAACAAATCAACCACGCTACAATATTGTAACGTCAAGCCAGCGCTAGGATTCGAAGAACGTTGTTGCTTATAAGCGTTGAATAGACGTTCTTATTGTCTTTCCTCTCTACCTCCATATTTAATTCTATCTTATATAAAGACTTTAAAGATCGACAAAATAAAAAGTTTAATGAACGATCTATTTCAGGATGATATTGGAGGTTTAGATGAAGATGATCATATTTTGATTAGAAATTATATACGCCTAAATATAAAAATAAAAGTAGTGCTTATATCGAATCTAAGGAAATAGAGGAAACAATTTTAAAAACAAATATTAAAAAAGCACCGGGCCCTGATTACATTAGTAACAATATGATCAGACAAGCTAAAATAGCTAAAATAAAAATAATCCCAATTCTGCATCAATTATTCAATAAATGTATAGAAATGGGATATTATCCGGATGAATGGAAAAAATCATTCTCAAAAATAATTCCAAAACCAGGCAAAACGAATTATGAAGTAAATAAAAGTTATAGACCTATATCATTGACATCTAATCTCTCTAAAACATTTGAGAATATAATAAAAAATAAATTAAGTAACTATTATTTAGAAAATAATCTAATGAGCTCAAGGCAGCATGGTTTATGAAATCTAGATCAACAATTACTGGAATGGATAAAATTATAGAAACTATATTGAAACATAAACAAAAAGAATTGACTTCCTTGATAGCTATAGATATTATGGGTGCATTCGACAATGCATGGTGGCCTGCGATTATAAAAAAAAAAGGATAATGATGATGTTCCCTCAGATTTAATACGGATCATAAAATCTTATTTGAATAATGAAAGGGAGGTGAAATTTACATAGGAATCAGAAACTTTTTATAAGAAACTAACTAAAGGATGTCCACAGGGTGGACCTTTATCACCACTCCTATGGAATATTTTGCTAAATGATTTGTTGATAAATTTTGATTCAATGAATGCAGATATTATATGTTATGCAGACGACGTTACAATAATTTGCTGGAATAAGACTATTGAAGGACTAAAAACCGCAAGTGAATACATCTTAAATTATGTGATCCAATGGTGTAATAGAAATAAATTAACGATCAGTACAGAGAAAACTAATTTGCTATACCTGCATAACAGAGAAAAAATACCTATTAAGGTTAATAACAATATAATAATGCCGGTCAAGCAAGTAAAAATTCTGGGAATAAAATTTTCAAATCATAAATGGAAAAACAAAGTTAACTTTACACCGCATGTTAATGATATTCTGTGTAAGGCAGGGCGTATGAAAAATTTATTATGTTCACTATAAGTGGCAATATGTGGGGTTTAGATACTCAAAAGAGGTTAACTTTATTTAAAACAATCATTAGGCCTGTACTTACATACGGTTCTGAAATTTGGTTCAAATACTTAAACAATCGTTGTAAACAAAAACTGAACTCCATGCAGTACCAGATCATTTTATGGGCAGTTGTTAGAGCATACAAAACCACTTCATCAAACTGTGTGCATAGCTTGGCAAAAATTCCACTCCTAACAGACTATATAAAATCTAGAATAATCAAATATGATCTAGCTCAACTGTCCATTGAAGATCTAATTACTTACGAACCCCATGCTCCAAGTATAGTCAAATCATTCTTACACGCAAAATGAATGAAATTTTTGATAATACTAATGAAATTTTCAGAAGCTTTTTCGTATTTGGAATTCCAAGATTTTTCCGTCCAAATTATTATAATATCCAATTCATTACAGATCATGGCAATTTTGGTAAATTTTTGGCAACTATCGGCGCGGTGAAGGAACCAGGATGCTTCTGCGGAGGTGAAATTCAAGACGCGAGACATCTACTTCTGGAGTGCCCAATTTTCCGGGATTTTAGGGAAAATAGATTTGGTCGTATTGGACAGCTTGATGAATTTGTAGACGAAAAAGAAAAGTATAAAAATTTTGATCAATTTTGTAAATACATATACAACTTTCTCTTGAATTGGAAAAAAGAGAAGGAAACTTAGAAAGAAAAGAACTGCGATGCTTGCTCTGTGTTTTGCTTTGTTGTTTGTTTTTCTCTTTGGACAATTTTCTTTAGTTAATTTATGTAAAATAATGAGTTGAACAGGATTGTATATAGCCGAATTGCTGTGATGCAGTGAAAGGTATTGACGCAAATATCCCTGAGTTTGGAATATCGCGTTTCATGATGTTAATAAAGTTTAATCATTATATATTAACTTTTTAAACTTTTTATTTTATTAAATCTATTTAACTTATTTTGAGTGAGCGTCTGTGGAATCGCTTCACGAAATCAACATCACATTATAATTATATTTATATATAATACACGTATATATATATATTTAATTAAAAAGGCATATATTGGATCAAAAATAATTTATTTTACCAATATTTCAGTTGGCGTTCAGCCAATTTTTTACAAAATTTATTTTTTATCCATAATATAAATATATAAATCAAAAAATTTTCCCCCTTGAATATAACAAAATATTTTTAAAACTTAATTCTGTTGACGTTATGTGGCGTTGAGTTTGTTGTTGACACACATTAAATATGTTATAATACCTTGATAAAGGTTGGCTTCAGCCAACTGAAATATTGGTAAAATAAATGATTTTTTGATCCAATATGTCTTTTCACTTATATATATATATAATGACAATAACGCGCCATATTTATATATAATCAATAAAATAATTAAGCATGAATGTTTCTTTCACAATAAAACAAATTTTCTACTGTCCTTACTGCGATGTATATTGGGAGGGTTTGGCTGATCAGTGGGGAACTGAAGGGTGAAATCTTAATTATGGTATTCCACCTTTCAATGCCTCATATATAAGCAGAATTGTCCGATACAATATTAGAGTTCTAAAAGCGATCTGGTGGATTAAACTGATGAGCCGAGCCCCTCCCAATATTTTTAATCGCAGTAAGGACACAGTAGAAAGTTTGTATCATTTGATTTTAAAAGAAAATTTGTGTCTTATTAATTTTATAAAGATTATTGTGCTGAATCCAGATTTAAAAAAAATCTCTAAATATCTAAAAATCGATATATATATAGCAGAGAAACAAAAGAAATTCCTTTTTTCCAACTACTCTGTATGGGTCAAGTATTGGAACCTCATCTTGGAAATCTGCAAACTTTTTAATCTCTATTCATGATAAAATTGTGAAAAAAAATTTTAAAATTACAAATATTTTCTCACAATGAGTATCTTTTTATTGAAAAAACGCTAGCTTTCAAACGTTAATCGCTCTTCAACGGGCTTACTAAAATACCGACTTTATCCTACCAGAAATATTTACAAAAACAAACGCGCGCAGCGTGGATATTTATAACTGATTTTTTTTAAATTGAACTGTAATTTAACAATTTATGGAATATGTTTATTTTAATTTTTAGGGCATCCAGAACCTATAAAATTGATCTATTGATTTCTTCTGAGATATCTAAGGTATTGTGATGGTAAATCTATTTTCCTGTTTATGCTGTTATATTCATTGGAAACGAGAGATTCTAATAGTAACCGTTGAAATTTGTTCTTAATGTTTTGTTAAAATGTAATGTTAAAATTTCAACGGTTACTATTAGAATCTCTCGTTTCCAATGAATATAACAGCATAAACAGGAAAATAGATTTACCATCACAATACCTTAGATATCTCAGAAAAAATCAATGGATCCATTTTATAGGTTCTGGATGCCCTAAAAATAAAAAAAAATAGACATATTCCATAAAATTGTTAAATTACAGTTCAATTTAAAAAAAAATCAGTTATAAATATCCATGCTGCGCGCGTTTGTTTTTGTAAATATTTCTGATGGGATAAAGTCGATATTTTAGTAAGCCCGTTGAAGAGCGATTATCGCTTGAAAGCTAGCGTTTTTCAATAAAAAGATACTCATTGTGAGAAAATATTTGTAATTTTAAAACTTTTTAATAAACACCTTTTTAACCGAAATATACCTATCATCGAGAGAGAGAGAGAAATATTTCTCCTGAGTTAATCTGTAAAATCTAGAATTTGCATCACATACCGAAGACTTGTTTAGCTGATAACAGTTCAAGGAGTCAGTGAAAATATGCAAATGCGTTGATTATATTTCCAACTTCTGTTGTGTAAATTGGAAAAGAACTGTTATGTGTGTGTGTGTGTGTGTGTTTTTTTTTTTTTTTTGAGGTCATATACGCACACGTAAATAAACATTGGTCATAATATATCATTTTGATATATAATTTTAAAATATAAATTTAAAAATATAAAGAAAAAATGATAAAATTAATCTTTTAAAAGTAAATCCTGTCACTTTTTTTTTCAATGTTTTTGACTATGTTTCTCTATGTATGGAATCGTGAAGGCGAAAGGAATTTTACCTTTGATTAAATATTTTTAAAAAATAGGTCAAAAGTCAAACATAAATATTACAAATATTCATAGAGAGGGATAACAATATATCTAGTCCAATTTGAAAAAAAAAAAAAAAAAAACTTATATAAAAGAAAAAAAAAGGAATTATTTAAAACAAAAATATCTTTAAAATGTTCTACATAGATAAGTTTAAATATATTTATTTCTAAATTAGGAAATAAGAGAGTGTATGTGTAAAAAATCATCAGTCAACTATATAAGAAAAAAGGTCAAGAGTCATATATAATTATTTCTAATCACAGAGTAGGACAAAAGAGACTCGATACATCATTAACACACCTCGTAACTTTATTATGTTCCAACACACACTCACACACTAATCGGTTTCAAAGTCGATAATGTGAGGTAGTCAACGGTCAAATGTAATTAAAAAGTAACAAGAATGTAATCACAGAGGCATGTGGTAGGATGATCATGCTGGCCAACTCACGTAACCACACGGTGGCATTGTGGTTATATCCCGCCCTCCTTACACACCTGGTTCTTTTGAAGTTGCCGCCGCAGCTATGTGGGGAATGTACGTCAAATCTTCCCCCTTTTATATCTTGCAAAACACTTCGACACTTTCCTTCATCCTCACCAGAGCTGTTCACTTCGACTTCACGTTGAATTGCGGGATGATTCATGCACCAAATAACGCACTACTCCCTTTAATTATTGTTTTAATACAACTTTATTGTCGCGTAATCTTTCCTCAAGAGATATAATAACATCTACCCATGTTAATACTCTAGTTCCCCAGCAACCCCTTTCCTGCTACTATCCCCCTTGACACATTGTAAATAGCATTGCTAATTATTGTAACTATTGTATATACCCTCTTCTACGTGGAGAAGTTGTATAAGACCAAAAGGTCATAACAGGGACTTTTGTTGTTGTTACTACTGTTATTCTTGTATGTACCCTACATTTCTGTGCTTGGAGAATCCGTATAAGACTAAATTGTCTTAATAAAGCTTTTTGTTGTTGTTGTTGTATTGTTTTAATACATATATTGTTTAATACATATACTGGCGAAACCACTGGGAGGGTTTACCACTGATGAGCCAGGCCCTCCCATTATTTTTTTTCATTGCAGTAAGGGCAGTAGAAATTGTTTAATTTCAAAAAGAATCTTACGCGTCTAAAATAGTTTATAATTTTGATAGTGCATCATAACATATATAAGGGTGCTGTTTTTGGTACATGAATCTAATAGAATTAAGACATATATTACAGAGAACATTGCGAATTCTGTGATAGAGATACATGGAGATATCTGAGGCTCTTCATTGGACACGACAATAACAACATATATTACAATTAAGATAAACACGCATGGAGACAAAACTTAAGAAAGTTGTACCTTTAAGCATGTATATCGGGATTCAGACAATATCTTTGAAAGATATTACAGTGACCTTTATTGAAGACACATGAGATAACCAAGTGTGAACAAAACAAAATTGACTCTGTCTCCTAAAAAAAAAAAAAAAACAGACGCGAACGGCGACATCAAAGAATTTCAATTTCCTTAAGATTTTTTTCCATGAGTGTGTCTCTACATAGTAGTTTATTGATGGTTCTTCCAGTACTGAAAGTTCTCATTGATTAGCTCTACGTCTCGTTCTGTCAACTTTCTTGGTTCTTGTAGTAAGGTGACTGGTCGAATTATGGTCAGTCCATCTTCTATATTTTGTCCTCACGTTCCCCCCTACCAACTATTCCTTGAAATAAATGTAACACAGTCTCAAATGGAATCTTCACTCCCTTCCAAACAGGTGTTTATCTGGTAAAGTAGCTAGGCCTCCAATCTATGGCCAAAATATTGATGGAAATTTTGCCGGGAGGAAATGAATCTATAAAAATAAAGGTTACCTCTCCCTTCAAAAGTAACGCTGAAACTTCTCAGTTTGACAAAGATGGTGTTGTGGCTTTGTCAACGACCTGAGTCCGCTAGTTTGCGGAGACGTTCAATAGATGTCGCGCAGTTTTAGAGTCTATTTTGACGGGAGAAGCGAACTTTATTTTTGTAGAATCATATCCCCCCGACAAAATTTTCATCTATATATATAGTCAATGTCGTGCAAATTTACCGCTATATAAATTAAACTACCATTCTTTGTCTTTATTTCCATCTTGAATATATATATATACTCATGGACACAAAACTTAAGGAAGTGGAAGGTCTTAGATGTTGTCTATCTTTTTTTTTTCAAGGTGACAGACAATTTTGTTCACACTTGGTTATCTCGTGTGTTTTCAATAAAAATCACTGTGTATCAAATATCTTTTAAAGTTATTGTTTGAATCCCGATATATACACTGCGTGACATTGAAAATGGAACACCAAGAAATAGTGGCCAGAAAATTATGCGAATTTCAGGGTAGACGCGCCTAACCGAGTTATGCAAATGATGTAAAATGCGCAGCTCTCGTGCGCACATGGAGTAAGATATAAGGGAAGGAACTTGCAAAAAGGACAGTATTCGTGTCGTTATTTCTTCAAGGAAAATCATTGTAGAAATTTTGTTCTTGTGTCAAAAGACACGTGTAATAACAGAGAATGCCAGGTCATCGTAAACGGAGGCAGTTCAAGCAGGTAGACGCTTTTACGAGGGGCATGGTGATCGGACTGAAAAGGGCAGGTTGGTCCATACGTCAAATCGCAGCTGATACACACCTTGGTGCGTCCACGGTGCACCGACTGTGGAGAAGATGGTTGGAACAAGGAAATGTGGCAATTTATAGGAATGTCGGTGCAACCAGAGTGACGTCAGCACGTGTGGATCGGCGTATCCTTCGACAAGCAGTGGCGGCCCCACAAGCCACTTGTACCGCCATCCTGCAACATGTGCAAGACACCCTAGATCATTCCATCTCGACCAGAACCATTTCCCGTCGATTGGTTGCTAATGGCTTGCACTCATGCCGTCCGCTAAGAAGACTGCCATTGACCCCACCGAATAGGCGCCAACGTTTGGAATGGTGCCGGGCTAGATCGACGTGGATGACGGAATGGCACAGGGTCGTGTTCTCAGATGAGTCGCGTTTCTGCTTGTCCAGTGATAGTCGCCGTGTACGCGTGTGGCGTCGACGTGGAGAAAGGTCCAATCCGGCAGCAATTGTGGAACGCCCCACCGTGCGACAACGTGGAATCATGGTTTGGGGCGCAATCGCGTATGATTCCAGGTCACCTTTACTTCGTATTCAGGGCACTATGACGGCCCAACGATACGTTGATGATGTGCTGCGACCGGTGACACTCCCCTACCTTCAGGGGGTACCCAATGCCCTTTATCAGCAGGATAACGCCCGACCGCACACTGCTCGCATTAGCCAACAAGCTCTGCAAGATGTACAGATGCTTCCCTGGCCACCGTACTCTCCTGATCTCTCACCAATCGAGCACGTCTGGGACATCATTGGACGCCGTTTGCATGCCTTGCCACAGCCGCGTTCAGAAGACGAACTGTGGCAAATGGTTGAGAGGGAATGGAGAGCCATCCCTCAGGACGCCATCCGTACTCTGATTGACTCTCTACCTAGACGTGTTGCTGCGTGCATCGCCGTCCGCGGTGGTCCTACTTGCTACTAAGCCGACGCCGTTCTCGCTCTGTATTATGACTATCATTTTGAAATAAAGATCACTTATTGTTCGTCCCTGTCTCTCTCTGTCTGCCGAGTTTCATCACTTTCTGGCCACTATTTCTTGGTGTTCCATTTTCAATGTCACGCAGTGTATGTTAAAAGGTATAACTTTCTCTTAAGTTTTGTCAATGAGTGTATATATGTTATATTAATAAAAAGAGAGATTTCTGTTGTATTTTTGAATATTCTTTAGGATTATGCTATGGAATTATTTGCTGGTTCTTTTAAGGACTAAATGGTATTGGTGATGCAGTCGTGGCAAGAATCTTGAAAGTAAAATAATAAAAATAGTAAAGATTATAAATTGCTTTAATTGAGCTTTTGGGATATATTAAAAACATAATTTGATAAAAGTACTGCCTGGCTTAAGGCGTAAGAATTAAAAAATGAAAAATTATTTACATAATGTACAAAAGATTTGAGCCGGCCATCGGGAAAGGAGGAAATATCTTTATTTTACGGGGCTGCTAACCAGAATTGGCGATCGGGAAAGAGAGAAAATATCTTTATTTTACGGGGCGATCGGGAAACAACAACAATGATTTTTTATAGGGAAAGAGTGACCTCTGGCGGTCGATTTAGCAGAGTATTTGAATCTATGAAATTGTAATTTTTTAAATAATATAATATTTTTTTATAACATATATATATATATAATCAGCTATTCTTAATTTAAAAAAAAGGGAAAGATAAAATATACATGTTTTTAAAAAAGATGGGGTTTTCCTAAATAGCGGGAATGTTATTAAAGCAATGGAAGAATGATGCAAATGCTATTGTTAAAAAAAAGCACTAATTACCAACACACTTAAACTATCTTCACTAATCTTCTATCCTACCTTCTACTGGAGGATAACCTTCGTCACCTACAAGTTTCTCTGGGCCTTGAGGTAAGGTTGGGGAAGGGATAATGAAGACCTTTGATTATCTGAGGGTGGTGGATTGTCTCTCCATTGTTCTTTGGAGGGAATTCTTGTTGACTGTACACAACTATACGTCGCCTTTGTACTTTCCCATTAATCTGCCTCTTTGAGTGTATGCGTTATTGTCTTTGACGGATTTTTTCCATTATTATTATTATTATATATATTTTTTGCTTATCCCTAGTACACGTGGTACAGACCATGATAATCATGGTGGGACTGCTTTTACTCTAAGTACACCACATTTCCCATCCCTGGACACTTTTATTTTTCCGTTTGTCATTACTCTTCACAATTCATCCTATCATACTTCACCCTTAAAGTTAGAAATAATCGCTATTTCTCTTTAAAATAAATTTCGATTTTTGTTTAAAAGAAACATTCGCGGTATAATTGCAATTTTCGTTTTACAATCATCAGCCGCGTTATATTGTATTTTAAATTACATGTCTACACATGTGAAAAGCAGTTCAACTTTTGCACTTACAAGTGTGCCAGTTTGGTTACTTGCATTCGCTGGTGGGGTTGAACTTTTACAAGAATCGTGGAGCCATTGAAGCACTTTTTTTTTTATTTATCAAAAAAGTGGCCAATGCGGGATGGGTTCTCGAACCCGGCGGGTTGTAAGGATTGAAAACCAACGGTTTAGACCAGGGGTGGCGAACCTTTTTATATTAGAAGGCCAATTTTCATTTTACCATTGTTTGAGAAGGCCGCATCCATATATATATATATATATATATATATATATATATATATATATAATTAAAAAGGCATATATTGGATCAAAAATTGAAATTTAAATACTTACATTTACTATATTATATAATATATGACATTCGTATTAGATATTTTCAATAAAATAATGAAAGTAATTGAAAACTGCGAAACAAAAATTATAATTTTGAATTTATGAAAAGGCCACAACTTGGGCAAGAAAAGGCCGCAGGTTCGCCACCCCTGGTTTAGACCATTTGTCCTCCAATCTCCAAAACCAATATTAAACAAATGCTACAGGTTTCTGATGAGTGATGAGTTTCTTTATCTAAAATAATTATATCTTCCTCCTATACAAATAAACGTAAAACTTTGAAAAATAAATTGTCAAATATCATCTCAGATCCTTCAATCACTGAAGCTTATAAAGCATTTACTGTATACTGTCTATAGCTAATGGATATTTTTCTTGTTGATAAATTTTATATCTATCTCTTTCTTGGACTCCAGGAGAAGTCTATGTTAGATAAAAGTCCTTAGTAAAAGACGTATTTATTTATTTCAGTTTAAAGCGCTATGTCTTCCTAGGGACACTTTCGCTGACATACATGTATATTTCTACAGTTGTCTGTATATATTTATAATAAGTCATAATATATTAACAAGGAGAAAGAAAGACAAAAAGGAAACATTGTCATCAAATATTTACAACAAAATATTAGTTCTTTTATCATTATTATTAAAAAAGAAGAAAGGGGTAAAATACTTTTTATTGTTAAATATACTTTTATATAAAAAGTAGTGTTAAAAATGTATGTATAGTCAATATATAAAAATAAAGGTCTCCTCTGCTGTCAAAATAGACGCTAAAACTAAGCGCCATCTATTGATGCCAGGGAACATCGGGAGAACTAGACGCTTGCGTAAATTTGTAAAAAAGGGAAACCAGAGAGAAGGAAAATGTTGGAGGATGACATAAAGAACACGATAGAGATAACAAGTGAGTAGGTTCCGAGTGGAATATATATCTACGAGAATAAAAAGAGAAGATAAATTGATTACTAGAAAAGAAAAAAAAAAGGCCTAGAACACACAGAAGTTCATTTTATTCCTAATTAATTTTTTATCATCAAGAAACTTTATTTGGAGGGGTCTTTTCCATAATTAACTAACCCTAATATAGCGTAAGGTAATAATTATAAGTCATTATGAGGTTATGTAATGTTAAGTTAGGTTAGATAAAGTTAGGTTAGCGTTAGTAAACCAGTAAGCTAATTATGAGATCCCCCATTTTACTACATCTTATAAACTATCTCATTTATTCAGTCAGTCTATAGTTTTGCATAATCCTCTCATTGTTGCATATTAGTTTTAGTAACATAACTGCTCTTCATATACTCTAGCGTCTCATAATTTTATTGTCTTATATTTACCTTTTCGGTTACCCATTCTTTTAGATAATCTATTTTTTTAAATTGTATTTCCTATCCTGATATAGGTGGGGGATATCCATCGAGAAACGTCGAGAAGAAAATAAAAAGAAGTTCAAAGAATCAAAAGGATTGCAGGTTTTAAAACAATATCGATAGAAATACACACGCCGTTGATAATTCGAACATATATCTCTGAAGCTATTTAAAGATACCAGAATTATAACTCTAACTAAAACGATAACTATCATTATAACTATAACACCAGCCCATATGCAACCTCAACATTAACAGAGAATTAACGACAACAATTTCAAGAATCAGAACAGGACATTTTAAAGGAATGAAGATAAACCCAGATATGACTAGATCCTACAGGAGCTGCAATAACTGTCACAACACCCAACTCACTCCGGACCATATATACCCGGCCATCTTTGAAGCCCTCTATATGGCAGACATCAATCAAGAAGAGGACATCCATACGAACAAGGCACCTTTGTTGGCCGGTATTGTGATCAGGGTGCATGGACCGATCTGATCTGCTCCATGGACAAGACACCACCACCATAAATATAACACTAAAAGACGATAACTCTATCACTATAATTATAACTATAACCACAAAAAGATAACAATCTTACCACAACACACACATCACTATAATTATACCTATTTATCTTTTTATTTAAAGTCTCAGGTATGTATGTATAAGGCGAGCTTCCGAGTTAACGGGGGCCAAAAGATAAAATCGAGACAATATGTAACTATAGGCCCGTAGCTGAGCTGTTAGCGAAAGCTCGCCTTAGACTTGGTTGGATAAAAGAACCCCAAGGAGAATCCTCTGTAAGACCAGTGTGTCTTAATAAATGTTTATGTGTGTGTGTGTGGTTGGATAAAAGAAACATGCTGTTTATTAACTGAGTGGTTTTCAAAACGTTTTAACCATTCTGCGTTTACTTATAATACCAAAATAGCAACGTCGCAACTTTTTAAAAATTATTATTGAGGAGACTACAGAAGCTATAAGATACAAGCCCTTCGTCATCTTGATTTACAATGTATTTACAACTTTTCCATATGCAAATTTTACATATACAAACATTGATTTAAAAAGGCATATATATTAGATAAACAAATAATTTATTTACCAATATTTCAGTTGGCTGAACGGCAACTTTGTCAAAAGGTATAACAACGTATTTATGTAAACAACAAACTCAGCGCCACATCTATTATTACTTTTACTACAATGTGCTTCAAGATGAAAAAGAACTGGCGCGAAAGCTTCTATAATCACTTTTTATTCAAAAAGTTTTCAATTTTCAGTTTACACTTTGGTTAAAATAATCTATATATATATAAAAATGAATGTCTGTGTGTGTGTGTGTGACAATTTGACAATTAAAAAAATATTTATTGTCATCTTAGACAATATTATACATTTTCAATCATAGGGAGAGAAAAAGAAAAAAGGAGATGAGAAGAGAAGAGAAAATATATACATATATGAAACATATTTTACAAGATGGTGATGGGAGATGGAGGAAGAAAACCTCGGCGCTGGAGGGTCCTGGACCAGGCGATGAGCGGGTCTTCCACTGCTTCTCCGAGCCCAACCTGTACAAAGTAGCGATAAATTCGCAACTTTGCCGACGCTAAGATGGAAAGGGCGTCGTCCTCAAGGCCGGACCCGCCGAAGATCCAGGCCTGCAGGTCAGGGGGCCGCCCTATGATGTTGAAGGCCTCTCTGATGAGAGGCCTGATGGAACGGCAGCACCAGTAACGGTGGCCGAGGGAGCGGTCGATGGACCCGCAGGCAGGACAGGAGGGGCCGACCGAGGCAGGATGGGCCGGATGGGGCAGGGCGTGGAGGGCAAGCTTGAGAGCTGCGTCGGCCTCGTGACCCGAATAGGCGCAGCGCCGCAGCGAGGCCCAGTCGATCCTGGATGGTGGATTGATGGTGGGCGTCCATCTCGCCAGGAATCTGGAGATGGGCGTGGCGGCGAGGCGCGGACGATCCAGGGCCCGTCGGGCCGAGCGGGTCGTGAGGCCGTTGAGGAACGGCGTAGCCGTCCCACGCAGCACCACGGCCGCAGCAAGGGAACTGGATGAAGGCGTGGACTCCGCCCCGAAGCCCACGGCGTTCTCGGAGGTCAGCCTCCGACAGAAGGCGCCCAGGGCCGCGGCGTCAGCCAGGGCCGAGCGCGTAGGTCGGGCGGTGAGATGGCCCTCCGCGAGAAGGTCCCGGACTCGGGCTCCGCGCCAGCGGGCAGGGGCCAGGAGGTCGGGAGGGCGAAGGAACCGGCAGCCACCGATGATTGGGATGTCCAGCAGCAGGGATGCAGGGACCGCCCGGTGATTGAGGCTCAGGATCTTGGAGGCCTCCTCCCACAGCTTCAGCAACCGGAGACGGCGGGGCTGGAGACGCGTGCCGTCCGGTGGAGGGCGGATCCAGGCCTCGCTGCCGCTGGCGACCAGCCAGTCGAAGCCGTTCCTGCCTCCGCGGAGCGCGACCTGCACACCCTTGAGGCAGGCGAGCTGGAGTTGGGTTGCCAGGTCGAGGAGGCCGAGGCCTCCGATGGCTACGGGCCTCGCCATGACGGCGGCGGGAAGCCACGCCGTGTGCTCGGGCCCCCAGACGAACCTCGCTAGTCTGGCCTGCAGCTTGGCGATGGTCGGGGGTGATGGCAGGTACCCGTGCAGGTGATGCTGGATGGTGGAGCCCACCAGCGAGTTCGCCGCTCTAGCTCGTCCGACGAGGGATAGGCCGCGGGTGAAGGGCGTCCATCTGCGGCAGGCGGACTCCAGGAGGGCGAGAAGATGCTGCTCCTGATGGGCTACGGAGCTTCTGGGGGCGATGTCGAGCCCGAGGACCCTGATGGAGGTGGTCGACCAGGAGGCGCCGAGAGGGGAGTCGCCGCGGTTGCGCCAGGCTCCGCACCAAAGGCCCGCGCTCTTCCCGAGGTTGACGGCGATACCGGAGGCCCGCTTGAAGTCTTCGAGGACGGTCGCCACCCGCTCGAATTCTTCGTCGCGATGGAAAAGGAGGACGATGTCGTCGGCGTAGGCGATGACGTTGCCCACGCCGAGGGTCAACTCCAGGCGACGAAGCAGCGGCCCCGTAGCGATGCTAAAGAGGGCGGCACTCACGGCGCAGCCCTGCCTTAGGCCGTTGAGGAGGGGGAAGGCGGTGGTGTGAAAGCCTCCAGCCCGGATCGTTGCGTCCGCTCCGGCGTACAAGATGCTAATCCAGCCTATGAAGGCCGGCGGGAGGCGGAGGGACGTCATCAGGGACTCCAGGAAGCCGCGGTCCAGGGAATCGAAGGCGGACTCCAAGTCGACGCCCATGACGGCCAGCGGCGAGCCCATGGCGGTTGCCTCCTCAACAGCATCCGTCACCTTAGCGATGTTCCAGGACGGGGACCTCCCGGGGACGGCGTAAGTCTGGCATTCCGGCACAAGGGTCCGCAGGTGGGGCTTGAGGCGCCGATGAAGGATGGCGGCCAGGACCCTGTAGTCGGCCGAGGGCAGCGCGACGGGCCTGTAGCCGTCAAGGCCGCGACCTCCGCGGGCCTTGGGCACGAGGCAGATGGAGCTGCGCCGCGTCGACGGAGGTAGGGCACCGCGGAGCCGTGAAGCCGCGAACACCCGGGCCAGAGCTTCCGCGAAGAAGTCCTCGTTGAAGGCGACGAGGAGTTCGCACGGCAAGCCGTCCCAGCCGGGGGCCTTTCCGCGAGGGAGGTGCTCGATGGCGTTGGCGATCTCGCTGGGGCTGATGTCCGGCCGGTGGAGCGGGTACTCCTCACTCAGCTCGCAGGTGGTGATGGGCGCGCTGCTGGCGATGAAGGCAGCTCCCGCAGCTGGATCGGTGGTGGGACGGGCGAAGCGGGGCCGGAAGGTCGCGAACGCCCTCCGCCGAAGCTCGGGGCCCTCGATGACGTTATCTTCGTCGTCCCTGATGACGCTGACCGGGCGTCGGAGGCGGATGGCGCGTGCCAGGTCCGGCAGCGATGGGTAGTCGGCCCGGATGGAGGAGGCCTCGAGCTGCGCCGCGATGTAACGTCTCGCCCTGTAGACGTAGCTGTCGCTGGCAGCGTGGCGTGGGTCGTGCAGGGATCTGGCCTCCGCCAGCAGCCCCGCCTTGATGAAGGTCCACCTATCCCAGAAGGTCCCGTCGTCGTCATCGTGCGCTGCGTCTTCCTCCAACTCCCGGATGTAGCCAGCCAGATGTTCGAGAGCAAGGCCCGAGCGGAGCATCGCGGCCAAGCGAGGCTGGGTGGGGGAGGAGACGGCGGTGGTGGGCGGGCCCACCTGGAGCAGCACGAGGCGGTGGTCCGAGAGGTGGTAGTGGCTGGTCGCGTAGATGGACACGCGATCCAGGACTCCAGCAGGGACGAGGATCCGGTCCAGGCGGTTCGATTCGACTTGGTCGCCGTGCATGGCGACTCTGGTGGGCAGGTGGGCGGCGTCGAACTGGGTGGCCACGTCGACCAGCGCGGCCAGGTCCAGAAGAGCGGCGAGGGCATCCGATGATGATGATGATGAGGGGCCCCGATCCCTGATGTTAAAATCGCCGATGATCCAGCAGGCCCCCTCCTCCTCCTGTGCCGCTGTCGCCGCCAGGAGCTCCAGTTGCCGGTTTCTCTCCCGGGGTTCATGCGCCAGATGAACGACGATGGCCGTCATCTCCTCGCCGTGGACATCTATGGTTGCCAAGGCGATGTGGCCCGGCCACAGGACGCGCTGTTGTGTCACGGCTACGCCTGGCCCGAAGACGCAGGCGAGTCCGGATCCCGAGATGGCTACGGGATGGGCCAACACAACAGCGTTGTAGCCGAGGCAGAGGTCTTGGCCGCTGCCCAGATGAAATGCGTTTGTCTCCTGGACAAACGCGATGTCCACGTGATGTTGCCTGAGGAGATGACAAAGGGCAAGGCTCCTCCTCCGAGTGGCGAGCCCTCGCGCGTTGATGGTGGCGACGCGGTAACTCATTGGGACGGTCCTTCACGCAGCACCTTCCTGGTCTTTTGGAGGGTCTTGCGGATTGTGGAGTTGGAGTCTGGGCACAAGGGCTTGATGGTGTCGTGCAGCTTGTTGAGGGCTTTGACCTGTGCCGGGGTCAGCGTGGACGCTCGCCTCTTCATGGTGGTCTCTGAGGTGAGGAGCTTCTGAGCCTCCTCGCGGTTTAGGTCGGGCAACTTATCCCAGTCGATGGAGATGTTAGGGGACTTCTTGAGGTGCTCCAGCAGCTGTTCGAGTGCGGCCTTTCCCCGGGCAGGCGTGGAGGGAGTTGAGGTCCGCTCCTCCTCCGACATCTCGATGTCGAGCGGGAGGATCGCGGGCTCGAGGGGCCGCGGGGCAGCCATAGGAGCAGGGAGGGCAACAGGGGCGGGCTGGGAAAGATCCTTCGGTTCGGCATGATGGGGCGCCGAGGGGATCGCTGGAGCCTCGGTTGGTGTCTTCGCCGGTTGGACAGGGGACGCCGGTGTTGCGGGCGCAGGTGTCAGTCTCCTTGGCTGCTGAGGAGGAGGAGGGGGGAGGGGCCCTGCGTCGGTGGGAGACGCTGCTTGCCTGGGGCTGCTGCTCCCTTGCCTGGCGAGCGCTGGGCAGTTGGCTCTGCGGTGGCCCTGTTTCCCGCATTTTGAGCATTTGATGCCAAAGGAGAGGTAGGCCGACAGGTTGTCTCCCTTGGATCTGACGTTCAGGCGGGTGGGCAGCTTCTCCAGGTTGATGCCGTCGTGGAGCAGGACGAAAGCCTCCCGGCGGCCGTCGGTGAAGGTGTACTCCCCCATTTTGACCAGGATGGGGGCGATGGAGGTGGTATTTCCATAGGGTCGCAGGGCATCCTCGACGGCTTTGTCCTCCACGAAGCCTGGCAGGTTGGCGACGACGATACGCTCGGCCCGCTTGCGGTAGGGGAAGACCCTGAGGGTCGTTCCCTCGATCTCTAGGCCGCCTTCAACCAGACGGCGCGCAAGATCTCTGGTCGCCAAGCCCACGATGTAATGGCCATTCATCCTGTTGAATTGTGTTATTCCAACAGGCCCTCCGACTACCTTGCCCATTGCTTGGAGGTAGGAGTAGTCCGGGATGTCAGGGCACAGCTCCACGAAGATGTAGTTTTCGTGGGAGGAAGAGGTCTGCCTCGCCTTGGCCTCGGCGATGTTCGCGCGTGTCGCCTTGATCTCCCGAGGCGGCACTGTTCTCGGCCCTGTTGGCCGCTTCAGCTGCTGGGAGCTGGGCTTCTCAGCAAGCCTGCTAGGCTGCTTGGCGGCGTGCTCCGGCGTTGTTGAAGTGCGGCGCCGTTTCTTGCTCTTCACAACGGTAAAATCCTCGTTGGCGTCGACCTCCGCCATCTCGCTGTCGGCCCAGTTGAGCGAGGCCGGGCTAGCTGGAGTTGCGCTGGTAGCAGCAGCAGTTTTCGGCGCCGTGACGTCACCACGCGCGGCGGCCGGATTTGCATGCCCATCGCCTGCCGGCGAATTAGCATATTTTTGAATTTCTGAAGAAATTTCATTAGTTTTCTTCATATTTACTTCTTTTGGCGATAATTCCTCGCCTGTTGGTAGCAGGATGCTGGTCCTTTCAGGAACTTCTTCAGCACATCCTGGGCTTTCCGCCAATACCTTATTTGCCAGACTAAGCGCCTTCTACACGCACTCAAAAGGCGAAAACGGCGGAGCTCGCAAAAGCGTGGCCGCACGCCCGAGTGTGTGTGTGTGTGTGTGTGTGTCCTCTATGGATTCAAAAACCATACATCCAATTGCCGTGAAATTTTGGGATATTATTAGGCATATCCCCGGAAAGGTTTACGAAAAATAATTTCTTGAATATCTTTAATATCCTTAGAGTTATTTGCAGACAGATTTGTAGTTTTAACTCGCAAGCAGCGCCACCTTGCGACGGAGATAGGCTTAGGTCTGCCCCCCCGTCCGGCCGCCGGCCATTGGACAGTCCAAGTTCCCACCGACCAATCAGAGGGATCAAGAGGTCCTGGCGCGCGGGGGGCAGGTGACCTCCGGGAACTACGTCCATCTTCCATAAACGACCATGATTATATTCAACTTATCGAGTATTTTACAAGGGACAGGGAAAATATGTTCACTAGATAAAACGATGATTTTGTAATGTAGAAAATTATGAAAGACAAAATTCAGGATGACACGGCACACAGGGACCGGGAAAAAATGTTCACTTTATCGAGAGATTCAAATTTACGAGTTTCAAATTATCAAAATATGTCTTTTTTTTTATAAGTTTATAGAGAATTGTTTTAACAAATGTTCGTTAGACAAACCTTTACTCGGGTAAAACCTCGGGCGAAGCCGGGTACGTCCGCTAGTTTATGATAAAGTTAATAATCTTGTGTGATATAACTAGATTAATCAGAAAGCCATATGTTTACGGTGCACTAGCGCGCCATCTGTTATGAAAATTAGAAACTATTTTAGACGCCGTAAGATTATTTTTTAAAATTAAAAAACAATTTTAAATTCAAAAAGAATCTTACGCGTGTAAAATAGTTTCCAATTTTCAAACCAATATGTAAATAGAGTTTATTGGAAAATCAATTTTTCGTTCTATCGGGTCAGTCACCTTTCCAACTGGTGGCTTGGTTGTCGCCCCGTGATGACAAATGACGACGACCCTGGAATGAAGATGTCCTATGAAATATGACCGTCGTCTCAGCCCATGTTTCTTTTTTGAAACGTTCCCTTTTTACTCTCCTGTCAATCATCGACTTCACGGTTAATTTCTTCTGTTTTTGTTGAGAAGTCTTTGGGGAGTTGGACGTGACATATCTATTCACTAGCTTAAACACCTTTTTGGGGAAATTTGACCGATTTCATAACTCCTCTCTAGGGTGTTATTAAATTGAAGCTGTCCCTATACTGATGAGGGCCATATCCCTGGTATTCAAGTTAAATATTGCCTGAATTTGTCAAAACTGGTGTTGAAGTGTATTCTTTTATACCCGACTTTGTGTTCATCAATGGTATGATAATCGAAAATGTATTTTTGAAAGGAGAGAAGTGCTTCATTAGGTATACAAAGAGACGCATATATACACTTATGGACAAAACTTAAAGTAGTTGTACCTCTTGGAATGAATATCTGGATTCAGACACAATAAATCTGAAAGATATTTGATACACGGTGACCTTTATTGAAGATACACGAGATAACCAAGTGTAAACAAAATTGCCTCTGTCTCCTTCGAAAAAAAAAAACAGACAAATGGCGACATCAAAGACTTTTCACTATTCATTATTCCAATGGGATGCTGAATGATGTAAGTGAAATCAAGTACATAATAATAAGTGGATAGAGCAAGGTCTCTCTTGCCAACATTAGGCAACTATGGCTATGGATTGATGGTATTGGAGGAACCTGATTGAAGGACACATAGAAGTCACCAGGTATCAAATCCTACATTGGTGGACCATAACTAAAGACGTCTTACCACCAGACTATGGTGATCTATCATCTTAGAGAATATTGATTAAAGAGGCTGTACACCAGCCTTAGGTCTGATTTACCTGAAATATATATTTAGGGATTTAAAGAAAAAAAACGGGTTAATTATAGAAGATATCAAATTATAATGGTTTGAAAATAAGGAATTTGCGCGCGCCATCTATATATATATAAAAAATAGAACTACACAGTGAATTTTATTTTATTTTTCAAATAAAATAACTTTTTTTATTATGATTCTGGGATGTTTTACTTTGAACATTTGGAACAACCACCAAGAAATTCATACTGCACTTACTGAGATGGGAAAATGGTAGAATGAGCGGTACGGTTGGTTACATTGACGCAATCTCTGGGAGGGTTCACCACTGATGAGCCAGGCCCTCCCAATATTGTTTCCATCGCATCATGTAAAGTGAATAGTCGTTTTATTTGAAAAAAAAAAAAGAAAAAGAAAATTGAGCTGATGCGTTCAATTTATTTAATAGTTGTTTGAATTAAATAGTTAAAACAGTAGAATAACTTTGTAAAGGACACCTAATTGCAGAGCCACAATGTGTTCTTTAGAGAATTCGAACTTGGAATTTCCTGATTTATAGTCATACGCGTTATCAATTGCACCAAGGCAATTACAAGTGTCCTTTAGAGAGAGATGTCCTCTAACCGGAAAGTTGCTAAATAGTAAAAATGGTGATTTTGCAAATGAAAACTGTCCTTTGTAGAGAGGTGTCCTCTAGCTTGAGTTTCCTCTCTTGGAGAGTGTTCTACTGTGGTGCGAAAATTAATTGCTGCTAAGGTATTCCAATAATCTATAAAATACTAAATTTAATTGTCTAAAATAATACCTGATATATGCATATATTCATTTTCAAAAGAGTATATCATAATATTTATAAATAAAATCAACATTTTCATCCATTAAATAGACCCTCTTAATCATACATATCGAATCCAACATGCTTAACCGCTAACAACAACAATAAAAAAAACTGTTAAAAAAGCAAAACCAGACACAAAGACGTTCTTAGATAAAGGACCTGCGGGGTAAAAGGAGAAGTCAAAAAGTGCCATTAAACAAGTCAAAAGCGTGTGGCGCTTACTTAACACGATACAAGAAGAAAAAAAGTGTCAGACTTCGGTCAAAAAGGATCTGTTTGTCCCTCAAACCTTTCCAGCTATTAGAATGGCTCATTAGGCGAGGTGGCAGGGGCACAAGGGCAGGCTTAGACCAGAACAAAGAAGGCTTAGGGTTCGCCTCCCACCCCAACAAGATTTTTTTCCCTCAGCCCCCCACGCCGTCGGTCGCACCACCCCGTGAAATTACCAAGAAAAGAACTCACCCCCCACCTCCACTCATTCAGAAAAAACACCCGAAAATTAGAGACCCCCAAAAAGACCATAAGTGAAACATCAAAAAACTCTATTTTCGGATTTGAGAGAATTTTTCGATAAAATACTTTTCCATCTCTTGCGAGGAAGAAGAGAAAGAGAAAAAAACAAAAAAGATGAAGATGATGATAGCCAATGAGGTCAAATGCCAAAAAAGAGACCACCTAGGGTGAAATGATAATTTTACCACGGTCGGAACACGAGCTGCATCCTCCCATAAAAACACGCAGGATTGGAAACCAAATATTTCGGGCTGCAGAGAAAGAAGTGCGAGGGAATCCTTAAAAAAAAGATGTCCCCTGAATTCAAAATTGGGCTCCGCCCCCTTTTCTGTGATATATCGATTTTTAAAAAGAGAGGGAAGTATGAATTGGTGACGCTGCCGCTTGGCAAATATTTTATCTTTTTAAAGGAGATTGCACATCTGTGGATGTAGGAATACATCATGCTTTTGTAGCATGCTACTCCAACAGGATACTTTTTGGGGGGTCCCATCTTCTTTCTTTACAGTAGCATCTGATGTGCTTGTAGGACGGTCTCATCTTTCTTTACAGTAGCATCTGTAGTTCTTGTAGGACGGTCCCATCTTTCTTTACAGTAGCATCTGATGTGCTTGTAGGACAGTCCCATCTTCTTTCTTTACAGTAGCATCTGATGTGCTTGTAGGACGGTCCCACCTTTCTTTACAGTAGCATCTGATGTGCTTGTAGGACGGTCCCATCTTTCTTTACAGTAGCATCTGATGTGCATGTAGGACGGTCTCATCTTCTTTCTTTACAGTAGCATCTGATGTGCTTGTAGGACGGTCCCATCTTCTTTCTTTACAGTAGCATCTGATGTGCTTGTAGGACGGTCTCATCTTTCTTTACAGTAGTATCTGATGTGCTTCTAGGACGGTCCCATCTTCTTTCTTTACAGTAGCATCTGATGTGCTTGTAGGACGGTCCCTGCTTTCTTTACAGTACCATCTGATGTGCTTGTAGGACGGTCCCATCCTCTTTCTTTACAGTAGCATCTGATGTACATGTAAGGCGTTCCCATCTTCTTTCTTTACAGTAGCATGTGATGTACTTGTAGGACGGTCCCATCTTTCTTTACAGTAGTATCTGATGTGCTTGTAGGACGGTCCCATCTTTCTTTACAGTAGTATCTGATGTGCTTGTAGGACGGTCCCATCTTTCTTTACAGTAGTATCTGATGTGCTTGTAGGACGGTCCCATCTTCTTTCTATACAGTAGCATCTGATGTGCTTGTAGGACGGTCCCATCTTTCTTTACAGTAGCATCTGATGTGCTTGTAGGACGGTCTCATCTTTCTTTACAGTAGTATCTGATGTGCTTGTAGGACGGTCTCATCTTCTTTCTTTAAAGTAGCATCTGATGTGCTTGTAGGACGGTCCCATCTTCTTTCTTTACAGTAGCATCTGATGTGCTTGTAGGACGGTCCCATCTTCTTTCTTTACAGTAGTATCTGATGTGCTTGTAGGACGGTCCCATCTTTCTTTACAGTAGTATCTGATGTGCTTGTAGGACGGTCTCATCTTCTTTCTTTAAAGTAGCATCTGGTGTGCTTGTAGGACGGTCCCATCCTCTTTCTTTACAGTAGCATCTGATGTGCTTGTAGGACGGTCCCATCCTCTTTCTTTACAGTAGTATCTGATGTGCTTGTAGGACGGTCCCATCTTCTTTCTTTACAGTAGCATCTGATGTGCTTGTAGGACGGTCCCATCTTCTTTCTTTACAGTAGCATCTGATGTGCTTGTAGAACGGTCCCATCCTCTTTCTTTACAGTAGCATCTGATGTGCTTGTAGGACAGTCTCATCTTTTTTCTTTACAGTAGCATCTGATGTGCTTGTAGGACGGTCCCATCCTCTTTCTTTACAGTAGCATCTGATGTGCTTGTAGGACAGTCTCATCTTTTTTTCTTTACAGTAGTATCTGATGTGCTTGTAGGACGGTCCCATCTTCTTTCTTTACAGTATCATCTGATGTGCTTGTAGGACGGTCCCATCTTCTTTCTTTACAGTAGCATCTGATGTGCTTGTAGGACGGTCCCATCTTCTTTCTTTACAGTAGTATCTGATGTGCTTGTAGGACGGTCCCATCTTTCTTTACAGTAGTATCTGATGTGCTTGTAGGACGGTCTCATCTTCTTTCTTTAAAGTAGCATCTGATGTGCTTGTAGGACGGTCCCATCCTCTTTCTTTACAGTAGCATCTGATGTGCTTGTAGGACGGTCCCATCCTCTTTCTTTACAGTAGTATCTGATGTGCTTGTAGGACGGTCCCATCTTCTTTCTTTACAGTAGCATCTGATGTGCTTGTAGGACGGTCCCATCTTTCTTTACAGTAGTATCTGATGTGCTTGTAGGACGGTCCCATCTTCTTTCTTTACAGTATCATCTGATGTGCTTGTAGGACGGTCCCATCTTCTTTCTTTACAGTATCATCTGATGTGCTTGTAGGACGGTCCCATCTTCTTTCTTTACAGTATCATCTGATGTGCTTGTAGGACGGTCCCATCTTTCTTTACAGTAGCATCTGATGTGCTTGTAGGACGGCCTCATCTTTCTTTACTGGAACACCTATTGTTCTTTTAGGACCGTTCAATATTTCTTCACCTGGACACATTTTGAACACTTTTTCCACTTTATTTCCATATAAATTACAACTCATTATTATATTTAATTTTTCCTGGGATATATCAAATTTGATTAGTTGCATATTTACCGCGTCTTCTTACTCGTGTCGATTTGATAAGAAAGGATAAATAATGGGCTCGCTATATGTACATAGATAATTGAGTATGATTTATTCATATCTTGTCACAATTACATACGTGTTATATAGTATGCACAATTAATATTACAATGGAAAAAGGACATATAAATGCCATGTATACTAAACAAGAACACGCTGCAACCAACACAGAACACGATGGAATTACGCCAACAGCGACACTACGTATTTCTTGGCCGACGAAATAAATCTAAATGACAGACTACGAGGTGATGGCGGACTTCTCGAAACTCACCGTGTATATACAAGGTTGAGTCAATACGTAATGCATCAATCATCAATAATATTTTTTTATTTGACAAACCATAAAGATGAAACTTTGTATATATATGTCATAATTTGTGTATAATTAAATGCAACCCCGACCCACTATGTATGTACCATGTATGAATTTCAAAGACTTAATAAAGAACAAGGTAACTGGAGGAAAGAAAGTAACAAAAGATATAGGAAGTAAGACCTAAGGCTGGCACGACTATTCTGGGCACCCCTGTGTCAATACTGCAGGGGCAGAGACCGGGCGTCTCTAGTGACCGCAGAAGTTATTTTAGCCAAGATTCACTCAATACTTCCTGACAAACAGGACGTGTCGAGTGACCAGAAGTTATAAAAGTTTGAGAGACATCCAGTACTTCCGGCAAAAACAGGACGTGTCTAATATCCTTCGAAGCTATAAGCGTCAAGCCACCAAACACTTCCTGACGAAATTGGATATACCAGGCAGGGCACAGCTTTCATCAAGGGAAGCCGCCGGCCTATCAGAAGATAGCACCTTAAGTAGGTCAACCAATAGAAAAAGAGCATGTGACATCGCTCGACCAATCATAAGACCACATCTTAAGTAGGTCAACCAATAGGACAAGATCATGTGACATCTCTCGACCAATCAGAGAGACACTGAGGCTTGGTGTTAAATCGAAAGACAAGAATTGTCAGTAGTGTTTTAGCTCTCATAGGAACAACACCTGCAGTAGCGACTTGGCTCTCACCGAGTTCGAATGAGTTACGCTTTGGCTCCCAAGGAGGTGACATCGGCTTTAGACCTCTCTCCCTCGGCTCATCCCAAGCTAAGTACAATCACCGCCATGTGATTAGTTAAGGACCAATCAAAACCACCCCGCTCTTCTCAAGCTTTCTTTCCTCCAATCCAGTTACCTTTTATTTTCAAAACAATCATGTGTCCTGATTATTCCTAACTGTGTGCTTCATTTACCACTCAACGACTGCGCTTCAACCAATCCTCACCATTCGCATCCAACAACAAGAAACTCCGCAACGATATTGTCACAGAACGGTTAAGTCGAAGGATTCTACAACAGTGTAATACATCAAATATTATAGTGTAATAACAATCGCATTATATTACACAAAGTCGACAGGATAAAGATTATAGAGCTTAATCAGGATAAAGATGGAAATTAACCCAGGCACCAGCACAACAAAAGGCAATGACAACCCAAGAGAGAAGGAACTGGCAACGAACGGAAAGAAGCTGACAACGAACGAGGCGACAAGACACACCCTGGCGACGGTAATTTTAGAACTGACCGCCGCGCTACAAGGGGCGAGATCCACGCAACTGGAAGCGGTCTTCCGGAGCGCCACCCTCGGGACAACCGCCGCCCGCACCACCGGTACATGTCCGAACAACCTGACGTCCACCGAGGAATCGCCATCCGCCATGCCATATCCGTGCACCCGGAAGCAACCCATGCGACACGGACCCAGTGTACCGACAACGCGATCCACTCGAATGGAAGCAGTACAAATGACTAGATTTCCCTTTCAATCGCGGGGACAGTGCAAAAGGTCCCGACCCGGTCCAACAGATATTCCAAGCCAACCACACCAAGCCGAAGACGCCACAATGGAGACTTTTCGAGACTAAGGTAGGCAATCCACCCAATGACACCATCCATTTGACTTTGGACTTGTATCTGACCCAGGACCTACCATGTACCTTTCTCATTAAACCAGACGCAGGTTCGAACATATTGCCGTATCATTTATACAATAGATTAAAAGCACAACTCCCCAATTTAAGTATTAAAAAACCTTCCCTTGATCTATCCCCCCTAAATAGTTTTACGAAAATAATAGGACATTTAACTTTCCCTCTGACAATAGGCCAAATAACCCGTAGAGAGAACTTCCACGTGGTAAATGCATCCTTGCCATTTGGAGTTCTTACCTTAAAAACCCTTTATCAGTATAAATTAAAACTAAATTATAATCGCGGCACTATTTTCCAACTTGGCGTCCCATTGTCTAATACTATCTACCACTTTAAACATGTATCAAATGAATGCAAGCACGGGCTAGGCCAAAACCTGTCCCAAAGGACTCACACAGCACCCAAAGCTTTCACACATGGAAACCCTTGCCTGCATTCATTGCCCAAACCCCAAATATTTACATGCCACCATTCTAATCTCACACCACGCAGCTTTTCACTCAACCCAATTGCCAATACTTTATGCCCACCACATATAAAGCCACCACGACTCCAACCTACAATTCCAATAATGCCCAAAAAAGTGTCCGTACACCGACACAGTTCACCCACTTACCACACAAAATCCACACATGACCATATTTCGCAACGCCATAAACACGCAAATGTATCTCACAACATACACGCACCCATACGCCACCACACAACAAACACGCACAACCCGCACAACAAACGCAACACGCACGCCAAAAGACAACAACAACAAACAAGCGCATGCACAACCGTTAAGGATAATACAATCATCCCATCTACACAAAACATAGAAAAAATTCACGCCACCAAACAACCACACAATCGAAAAACATTACGATCTTTCCTAAAAACTGTGAACGTCTATAAAGAATTCATTCCAGACCACGCCCGCTTGCGGACGCCACTTATCAACCTTCTAAAAAGGAATATCATGTGGGTCTGGGATGACGAATGCCAGAAAGCGTTCACTAACCTGAAAGAAAACCTTACCACACACCCCACATTACACCTTTACCAGGAAGGTCTGCCATGCCAGGTGTACTGTAACACCTCAACATTCAGCATTACAGGCGTTCTTAAACAAGTCTACCCTGATGGGAGGACATACACCATTCAACATTTCAGCCGATCTCTGCGTAATCACGAGCGAAATTATTCAGACTTGGAACTACAATGCCTAGCCATTGTGGAAAGTGTGGATAATTTCCGCACCTGTCTAATGGACAGAAAGTTTACAATATTTTCTGACCATCCCGCATTGCAGTGGTTGAAAGAGATCAAAGCTCCGTCAGGCAGATTGTTTCGATGGAGGTTAAGATTGTCAAGATACGAATATGAGGTCCGTAGCATAAATGGAGTACAACAATATGAAACGGGCGTTGTAACTCGTATCCCATTTTGTAGCTTTCTAGATGCGCCACTCATAAAGAACCAACAATCTTCTCCACCGGGAAAATCCCGCGTGACTATGGATCCCAATAAACTGCGCACCGTCTCCCGAAAAGGAGTACTTAAAACTATAGTCCCAAATTCATTTACAACCAGACTTCTTAAGTCCGTACACACACAACACCACCACCCAAACATCTCCAAGATGACGAGACTCATCTCAGCACAATATTATTGGCAGAACATGACACAAGACATCGCAAAACAGGTAAAAACCTGCCCCACCTGCCGATTCGCTAGAAGAATCGATGAATACAAACAACCTGCACGTAAAAATACCGACACAGGTACCCAAACAAAACAAAATTCGTACATAAAACACAGCGTACACATAACACAAACAATGCCAAAATTACCACATCCACGTCAGAGAAAAGATCACACATTTCAACCTAAACCAATTACCGCCGACATATCTCTAATAAAACCATTGACGATCAAGCAGGAGAACTGTAAACCTGACAACCAGCTCAATCATATCACAACACTCCCTAAAGATATCAAACAGGAAAACTGCGAACCTACCAATCATTTAAATTCTATAATTAATAAGGTTCAAGCAAATATTTCAGAGTCCCTAGTTACAAAAATATGGACGAACATGGGGCAATATCCTATATTTCATCTGATTTTTATCCTTTGTTTATTAATTCTACCGTACAACTGTATCCCAATATTATTCATTAATTACTTGTTTATCTATGCCATGCCCGTTCAGAAAATCTTCGAACTACAAGAGGTAGTTTTTAATTTAGGACAAGCATTTTTTAATTTTGGACAAACAGTTTTTCATTGTGGACAAGCAATTCTTCATTGTGGACAAGTATTTATAAAACTTCTCATAATTTTAGGAACCATCTTCGCAGAAAATCTAAATAAACTCCGAAGAGATAACAGTAGCTGAAAAGATGACCAAACAATGTCGGAGAAACCACGCTCCAAAAACAAGCCCCACACGCCTCGTTTCCGACTCCAATTACGCAAACAGGGGGTGGATAAATTTAGACCGGACCTCGTGTCCCCGAGTCCCGCTTCCGGCGTCTCATTACAAAACCCCGCTCATACAAATTAGGTCACCGCTCTCCCCAGCCACAGATTTCGCTATACCACCGATTTTTGATTCCAGTTCAAATCTACATATCGATTCTTTACCAACCAATTACACATCCACGAAACAACACCTAGAACTAGCTCACACATTTCTTACACAACCGACTTCTAACATTTTTTCACAACACACACACAAAGACAAAAAAATTATACATAAAGGTTATATAGATTTCCATGTCTCCTGTACACAGCATAAACGCACTTGAGGGCTAGAATCACGTTTTTCACCTAAGTGTCGCTACAGACGAGACAAAAAATTTATAGGGCATAATTGAGCAAGTAAAACATTTATAGGGCAAAATGGAACAATCAATACATTTAGATCAGGGCATGTAGATACCAAAGGGTTCCAACCAATACATCTTATTTTTCATATCAATCATTTTTATTATTTTCTCTCAATTAAAATTTAAATATTTAATCAATTTATCAATTTATTCAACTTATTACCACTTTTTATCATTAATTATCATTTTTTTTTCCAATTAGTTTATATTATCATTTTTATTTATCAATTATCAACGAAAACCCACTGGTTTTCGATTAAACTAAAAACATTAAATCACCCTTATTGTTGAAACCTTTTTATTTTTCATTTTTTTCTTTTTTCAAGCACTCACCTTTGATTTCGTTCAACTTTTATTTTTATTTTTATTTTGATTTCTCAAAAGACCTAATGAAAACCCCTTCGATTTCATTCCCAATCTCAAGTAGGATAGTAATTAGGCAATTCTTTTTTTTTTCACCAACGCAACAAAGCATTTTCTCTTTTTTTTCATACAACAAGGCCTTTTCTTTTTTTTTGTGCAACCAAGCCTTCACTTTGATTTCATTCAACTTTTATTTTTATCTTATTTTATTTTGATTTCTCAAAAGACCTAATAGAATCCCCTCGGTTTCCATTCCCAATTCCGAGCTAGAATAAGGTTAGGCATTTTCCTTTTTTTTTTTTTCCATTCAACCAAACACTCAACTTTGATTTCGCTCAAAAAACTTTTATTTTATTTTTATTTTTGATTTCTCAAAAGACCTTATGAAATTTCCTCGAATTCCTTTCCAAAATTCAAACAAAAAAGTAATTAGGCATTTTTCTTTTTTTTTTCTCACCACTCAACCAAACACATTCAATTTTGATTTCATTCAACTATTCTTATTTCATTTTGTTTTGATTTCAAAGCACCTTATGAAATTTCCTCGATTCCTTTTTCTCAGAATTCGAGCAAAAAAGTAACTAAGCAGTTGTCTTTGTCACCATGCAACAAAATATATTTCTTTTTCAACCAAACACATTCAATTTTGATGTCATTCAACTATTTTTATATTATTTTTATTTTGATTTCAAAGCCTTAATAGAACTCCCTCGAATTCATTTCTTAACCCGAGTAGAATTCGTTTAGGCGCATTTTCTTTTTTTTGCCCACTATGTACCATAACATTCATTGATTTCTTACAATTAAAAAATTTTTGATTTCTATTAATTATACTCAACCTATATCATCAACACCATTCTATATTACTTATTATATCGCCACCAATGCTTGTATATAGACTCAATACCCACAACTAATTTTCCCACAAAATTATTTTTCACTTTACAGAATTCTCTCAGGCTAACCCCTTCTTGAATTCTTCACATGTAGGGGGCGCATCTGTCATAATTTGTGTATAATTAAATGCAACCCCGACCCACTATGTATGTACCATGTATGAATTTCAAAGACTTAATAAAGAACAAGGTAACTGGAGGAAAGAAAGTAACAAAAGATATAGGAAGTAAGACCTAAGGCTGGCACGACTATTCTGGGCACCCCTGTGTCAATACTGCAGGGGCAGAGACCGGGCGTCTCTAGTGACCGCAGAAGTTATTTTAGCCAAGATTCACTCAATACTTCCTGACAAACAGGACGTGTCGAGTGACCAGAAGTTATAAAAGTTTGAGAGACATCCAGTACTTCCGGCAAAAACAGGACGTGTCTAATATCCTTCGAAGCTATAAGCGTCAAGCCACCAAACACTTCCTGACGAAATTGGATATACCAGGCAGGGCACAGCTTTCATCAAGGGAAGCCGCCGGCCTATCAGAAGATAGCACCTTAAGTAGGTCAACCAATAGAAAAAGAGCATGTGACATCGCTCGACCAATCATAAGACCACATCTTAAGTAGGTCAACCAATAGGACAAGATCATGTGACATCTCTCGACCAATCAGAGAGACACTGAGGCTTGGTGTTAAATCGAAAGACAAGAATTGTCAGTAGTGTTTTAGCTCTCATAGGAACAACACCTGCAGTAGCGACTTGGCTCTCACCGAGTTCGAATGAGTTACGCTTTGGCTCCCAAGGAGGTGACATCGGCTTTAGACCTCTCTCCCTCGGCTCATCCCAAGCTAAGTACAATCACCGCCATGTGATTAGTTAAGGACCAATCAAAACCACCCCGCTCTTCTCAAGCTTTCTTTCCTCCAATCCAGTTACCTTTTATTTTCAAAACAATCATGTGTCCTGATTATTCCTAACTGTGTGCTTCATTTACCACTCAACGACTGCGCTTCAACCAATCCTCACCATTCGCATCCAACAACAAGAAACTCCGCAACGATATTGTCACAGAACGGTTAAGTCGAAGGATTCTACAACAGTGTAATACATCAAATATTATAGTGTAATAACAATCGCATTATATTACATATATATGTAATATACCTTATAATAATATTATCAAATACTCTGTTTAATTAATTTATTTTTGAATGTTTGGATTTGGCAGCACTGTAATGATTGTTGTTATTATGAATATATTAAAAAGTGTATGTTTAACATTAGAAAGATATATAATTAAAATTTGTTTCTTAATTTGGTAAAGCATATTTTTATATTTAATCGAAGGAACATCACAATATGAATAGCTACCTATTAGCTATATATCATTCAATATATCCACTCTGTACACATTTGGTCCAGAGTTCTTTCCAACTCACAACTTTGGTAAAATGCTACATCTTACTTTCTGAACCACCCTCTAACCTCATGGAGTAACATTTCATCATTTTCGAATGTTCTACGGCGTAGAGAATTATTTAATTCACCAAACAGGTAGAAGTCGGAAGGAGCCAGGTCAGGACTGTAAGCTGGGTGAGGCATTAAAGTCCACCCATATCTGGAAATTTAAAACAATGTCTATTGCGCTGTGTGGGGGCTCGCATTGTCCTGATGAAATTTGTTTTGACAGCCTTTTAAGCCCGGCCTTTTTGTTGATATGGCTCTTTTTAGTTTTTCTAATGATTTATAACATCTTTCCTTGTTGATGGAGGTATTATATATACACACCTATAGCTTTATCGAGACCACCGGTCTTATACAGATTCACCACAGGGAGGAACCATAGATGCAGCTTCTATACTCCAGGCAGCGTAGAACCCAACAACAGCCTCCAGGTCTGACACATGTCCAGTGGCCACACCGTGCATACGTCAAGGTTAGCGTATCAGTGAAAAAGCGAAATGTAGAATCAGCCGCGTTCTAGTTTTAGCTTTCTTCATCCAAAAAAACAACGACATTTGGCGAATTCATTAATCTCTTCCGAACGCTGATCGCGGATTTGTAAAATTAAATTTTAATCTATATTTAATTAAATATGTGATTTTTAAAAATTATGTTTATATATATATATATCGCGCTAATGCAACATGTTTGATATTTGACTTTGTTTTTCTCTTTTTCCTCATTTTTTTTTACTTCGAGGCGAATTTAATGTGTAAGACAACTCTTAATTAAGCTTAGCTGTTTGTTTTTTTAAGGTTCTTTTCTGTGTTTGTGAGGCCTCTAGTCAATTTCCACAAAGCCGAGAAACCGTTGTGAAGAAGAAGGTCAAAGATTCCCCAACGTTCCCCCGACCTGGGGGTGTAAATCAGAAGTCCCCCCTCTAATGATCGTCTGACCAGGGAAAACAAAAGCAGACGATTTATGGAGCCGCTGATGGATGGCGCTACGTAAACAACGGGTGTCTGTTCACCGTTATTTTTAACGGAAATATCAAAATTTTTGCTAACTCGCCAAAAGAACTTATGGTTTTTTCAAATGCATTTGTCATGTACGACCGTTTTTCACATTGTTGTGAGTGCTTTTTAGGATGTAAATCATATTTGTGGAGAGCTGAATACCTGAGAAGATTGTTGCCCTTTCGGAATGTTTTCTTTCTTTCTTCAGAACGTATTTACATATTTCCTTGATTATTTTGTGTCCGTTTTTCTTCTTATTAAAATGCGTGTATATGAGAACTTTATGTTGTAAGGGTATATATACAGCATATAGAAAAAAAATATATATATATTAAAAAATTATAGGAAATTTCCTGTCTTTCGATAAAGGGATCATATTTTAATATTACATAATACATGTATATATATAACTCTCAATCAAAAATATGTTATAGACCTTTTTAGGAATCGAAAAAAATTTAAGTTTTTAAAAATATTTTAAATTCTAATTACTGTATACTCAAACAAAAAGGAAATCGTATTAGTATAGATAAAATATTTTATTACTTGTTACATTTTATATAAATAGGTTTACACTTTTCCTAGTAAATTGAAAGTATTTTGATGTTATTTTTCTCTATTTTTCTTTTAGTACATAACATTTTTAAATGGGGCTTAGTCTCTTTGTGTGTTTAGGTGTATTTGTGTGTATTTACCTATGTTATTTTGTTTATTTGTCTGTGTGTATTTGTTATCGTGTGTGCTAGTGTGTGCGTGTTTGTGTATGTATTAATGTGTTGTTTGTGTGTATTTGTCATCGTGTATTGGTGTATGTATTAGTGTGTTGTTTGTGTGTATTTGTCATCGTGTATTGGTGTATGTATTAGTGTGTATTTGTCATCGTGTATTGGTGTATGTATTAATGTGTTGTTTGTGTGTATTTGTCATCGTGTATTGGTGTATGTATTAGTGTGTTGTTTGTGTGTATTTGTCATCGTGTATTGGTGTATGTATTAGTGTGTTGTTTGTGTGTATTTTTGTACGCGTACTGTTTTATATGATGCACTAGCGTGCCATCTGTTTTAATAATTTTAAACTATCTTGATGAGTATGCTTTTTTTTTAAATAAAATAAATTTCTACTGCCCTTACTGCGATGAGAGAGCTGGCAGAACTGCTGAGAGGGTTTACCACTGATGAGCCAGGCCTCCAAGAGTTACTCTAGCGTGGACTGTCCAGTATCCCGCGTTTATCTTACCCAGAGTTACTCTAGCGTGGACTGTCCGGTATCCCACGTTTATCTTACCCAGAGTTACTTTAGCGTGGACTGTCCAGTATCCCACGTTTTATCTTACCCAGAGTTACTCTAGCGTGGACTGTCCGGTATCCCACGTTTATCTTACCCAGAGTTACTCTAGCGTGGACTGTTCAGTATTCCACGTTTATCTTACCCAGAGTTACTCTAGCGTGGACTGTTCAGTATCCCGCGTTTATCTTACCCAGAGTTACTCTAGCGTCGACTGTCCAGTATCCTACGTTTATCTTACCCAGAGTTACTCTAGCGTGGACTGTCCAGTATCCTACGTTTATCTTACCCAGAGTTACTCTAGCGTGGACTGTCCAGTATCCTACGTTTATCTTACCCAGAGTTACTCTAGCGTGGACTGTTCAGTATCCCACGTTTATCTTACCCAGAGTTACTCTAGCGTGGACTGTTCAGTATCCCACGTTTATCTTACCCAGAGTTACTCTAGCGTCGACTGTCCAGTATCCTACGTTTATCTTACCCAGAGTTACTCTAGCGTGGACTGTCCAGTATCCTACGTTTATCTTACCCAGAGTTACTCTAGCGTGGACTGTCCAGTATCCTACGTTTATCTTACCCAGAGTTACTCTAGCGTGGACTGTCCAGTATCCCACGTTTATCTTACCCAGAGTTACTCTAGCGTGGACTGTCCAGTATCCCACGTTTATCTTACCCAGAGTTACACTAGCGTGGTCTGTCCAGTATCCCACGTTTATCTTACCCAGAGTTACTCTAGCGTGGACTGTCCAGTATCCCACGTTTATCTTACCCAGAGTTACTCTAGCGTGGACTGTACAGTATCCCACGTTTATCTTACCCAGAGTTACTCTAGCGTGGACTGTCCAGTATTCCACGTTTATCTTACCCAGAGTTACTCTAGCGTGGACTGTCCAGTATACCACGTTTATCTTACCCAGAGTTACTCTAGCGTGGACTGTCCAGTATCCCACGTTTATCTTACCCAGAGTTACTCTAGCGTGGACTGTCCAGTATCCCACGTTTATCTTACCCAGAGTTACTCTAGCGTGGACTGTCCAGTATCCCACGTTTATCTTACCCAGAGTTACTCTAGCGTGGACTGTCCGGTATCCCACGTTTATCTTACCCAGAGTTACTCTAGCGTGGACTGTTCAGTATCCCACGTTTATCTTACCCAGAGTTACTCTAGCGTGGACTGTACAGTATCCCACGTTTATCTTACCCAGAGTTACTCTAGCGTGGACTGTCCAGTATCCTACGTTTATCTTACCCAGAGTTACTCTAGCGTGGACTGTCCAGTATCCCACGTTTATCTTACCCAGAGTTACTCTAGCGTCGACTGTCCAGTATCCTACGTTTATCTTACCCAGAGTTACTCTAGCGTGGACTGTCCAGTATCCCACGTTTATCTTACCCAGAGTTACTCTAGCGTGGACTGTACAGTATCCCACGTTTATCTTACCCAGAGTTACTCTAGCGTCGACTGTCCAGTATCCTACGTTTATCTTACCCAGAGTTACTCTAGCGTGGACTGTCCAGTATCCCACGTTTATCTTACCCAGAGTTACTCTAGCGTGGACTGTCCGGTATCCCACGTTTATCTTACCCAGAGTTACTCTAGCGTGGACTGTCCGGTATCCCACGTTTATCTTACCCAGAGTTACTCTAGCGTGGACTGTCCGGTATCCCACGTTCATCTTACCCAGAGTTACTCTAGCGTGGACTGTCCGGTATCCCACGTTTATCTTACCCAGAGTTACTCTAGCGTGGACTGTACAGTATCCCACGTTTATCTTACCCAGAGTTACTCTAGCGTGGACTGTCCAGTATCTCACGTTTATCTTACCCAGAGTTACTCTAGCGTGGACTGTACAGTATCCCACGTTTATCTTACCCAGAGTTACTCTAGCGTGGACTGTCCAGTATCTCACGTTTATCTTACCCAGAGTTACTCTAGCGTGGACTGTCCAGTATCTCACGTTTATCTTACCCAGAGTTACTCTAGCGTGGACTGTCCAGTATTCCACGTTTATCTTACCCAGAGTTACTTTAGCGTGGACTGCGCCCAGGCGCCCTAAGTGAGCCGTCAAACCAGCACAGTTCCCGTAGTCACGGACAAGAGATTTATCGCTGGCAGTAAAGACGCCGACCAATTTCCCTCAAGCCATTATACCGGCGCCCATCTGTCCTCTAGATGGCGGAAGGATGAGTTCCCACCCAAATCCGCCTATCTCCCACCTTATATCAAACTCATACCATACGTGTTCTCTATATTCCGCCTCAACCCGTAGGTTGGCAGTATTCTCCTTCTTCGCAAATCTCTATCCACCATGATTATCATGGATTTTACTATTTTTATAAGTAAAACTACAGATAGCTATCCCCTAATTCCTTATATCTTTTTCTTATCAGACTATAAGCTATCTAGTATTCCTGTGCCCTCAGAGTTCAAAGAATAGTTTTTTGATGATATCCTAAGATCGTCTTTAGATATTGCCCATGTAATCCATTTTCGGCATTTCTATTCTTTGTCTTCCTTCCATACAATCCTTCAGTAATATTTTTGTCCTCCGAGACAAGAAGTCCATACATTTTCCCTCTCTCAATCGTCTCAAGTAAGACGTCTTTTCTCTCTTCGATATTAAAAAAAAATCTCTAGAGAAAAATTCCATCTAGGGAAGATTTTCTTGAAAAAAATCAAAGAAAATATAATTGATTCGAGTTTTCGAGATTTGGAGCTCTTCTCTCCTGGAGTAATAGACACAAAATAGTAAAAGATATACACAAAAAACACGTTATATTTATACTTACTCCTGTAGAAGGCTCCAAGGCCCGAAAGCTTCGAGTCCATTAAGTTATATTTTGAAAAAAAAAAAAACTCTTCCCTAGATGGAATTTGTTCTCTTTCCAAGTGATATTATATACAAAGGATTATTATTTCTAAACAAATTCTTTGCTTAGTCTGTTAAAGTAAAAGATATTTTCTTCATTCTTATATTATTTTGATATGAATGGTGAAAAAATTAAGACGTTTTAAAGACCTAATGAAATATAGAGGGAGAGGCCATTTCAACGTATACGATCACACTGTAAAACTGGTGGTACGTTGATTTCAACTATCCAAATCCTGATGATACTTGAAGAGGGAACTATTGGTGAATCCCTAGGTGAAGTAAGGATTGTTTATTTACAACCTCCCTTTGAAAATTAAACGATTTATAGCCCGTCAAAGGATTCTATGGCTATTTTTCCCCGAGGATATCACGGGATTTTGGAACAGCGACCCTTTAAATTGCTACTCCTGCAATGTTGACATCCAAGACAATTTGGTCCACTATCTATTCCATTGCCCATTCCTACATGAAAAGAGACTAGAAATTCGCGAAATTTCGGGGCCAACTCACTACAATGAACAACATGTATATAAAATCTTCACTCTTCTCCTGCTGGATAAAACATTTGTTTATAAATATTTTAAATATTTCAAGGCGATTGATAAAAATGAGAGAAGAAGTGCTAAACTCCACAGACAACGGCTGATTGATCCCCCTCCCCTCTGAATTGCTTTTTCTCCTCACTCATGTACATATATAACCTTTTAGGGGAATATCCTTGTAAGACAATAGTGTCCTAATAAAGGTTTTTGTTGTTGTTGTTGGTTTGAATATTTACATTACCTGGTCATATTCTCCTTGAATGAAGTCCTGATGAATTAGAAATCCAGAACACTTTAGGTCAAATACTGATAACTTCAGGTCATATTCCTGATGACTTTAAGTTAAAAAAAAAAACAACAACAAATATTTTGATAAAAATTCAGATTACTTTCAATTATTATACTGATATATCATTAGGTAAAATTGATATGAGAATTGATTTTAAACTCCAGATAAACATGGATGAAAATTTTAGTGGGTGTGTGTGAATTTAGATCAAAAGTTAGTTGACTATAAAGCAAAATTCTGATGTCTTCCGGTAGAAATTGGGATTAACATTGACCAAACTCCAGATAAACTTCTATAAAACCTTGATAAATTTGACTAAACATTCTGATGTCTTCGGGTATAAATTGTGATGAGTTATGATCAAACTTCAGATAAACTTCGATAAAAGCCTTGACGACTCTTGATATAAAACTTTGATGTCTTCGGGTAAAAATTGGGGGGAGTTTTGTTCAAACTCCAGATAAACTTCGATCAAAACATTGACAACTTTGATTTAAAACTTTGATGTTTTCGGGTAGAAATTGTGATGAGTTATGATCAAACTCCAGATAAACTTCGATGAAAACCTTGACAACTTTGATTTAAAACTTTGATGTCGTTGGGTAGAAATTGGGGGAGAGTTTTGTTCAAACTCCAGATAAACTTCGATCAAAACCTTGACAACTTTGATTCAAAACTTTGATGTTTTCGGGTAGAAATGGGGAGAGTTTTGTTCAAACTCCAGATAAACACCATGATCAAAACCTTGACAACTTTGATTCAAAAGTTTGATGTCTTCGGGTAGAAATGAGGGAGTTTTGTTCAAACT